>WPIO01000174.1:487500-512500 GCA_009760855.2 Cristatella mucedo
GCTGACCCACAAGGCCTGTCACGGCTTGGGCCCTTCGTACCTAGCTCAACTGCTGCATCAGTTTCAGCCTCCTCGTGCCCTCAGAGCTTGTATGGGCAATAAATTAGCTGTTCCATTCCTCTGCTTAAAGACCGTTGGCGACAGAAGCTTTAGCTCTGCAGGTCCTAGACTGTGGAACTCGCTTCCACAATTCTTACGCAACAACTACTCTCCTGCTGCCGACAACGGTTCATCCTTTGCAGCGGTCCTGAGCTGCTACTTCTACGCTACTCACTACCTCAACTGCTCTCCTGACTCTGCTGTGCTTCTCACTTTCTCTTTGCTGCGTGAGACGAAGTCTGTTGGCTACCGAATGCGTACCGAAAGCCGCTTAGGCTGTGAGTGCGCTACACAAAACTCTTCTGTGTAACACCCATATAGCTTTGTGGAGCTACAGACGGAGATACATTGCATTACATTACTTTTAACCAAGCGGTCGGTTTCGATTGATAACCCGCGGGCACGAAACTGCGCTCGGTCTTCGTGCCCTCAAGGTCGTGGCTAATCTCAAGGTCGTGGTTGATCTTAAGGTTCGTGGCAATCGTGCATTCCTAGTCTAACCACGACACCTCGATTGCCACTAGCTCTTCTCTTACGACGAGTTGCAAAGCGCCCATCCGAATAAATATTCTTCTCTTAGGGCGCTATACAAAATAAACTATTATTATTATTAGTAGTATTATTATTTTATTATCTTGTACTGCCTAGCTACTTAATCAAAGGGTACGGTTCGCAAAGATTTTGTGCGCGAGCCCGTGCGTTGCTACGCTCGGGCCGCTACACAACTGGATGTTCGCCTCGTCTGTGTCAAGCGAGTCTGGCTGACAGCGAGGCTGACGGCCCAGGGCGGCGAGCAGCCTCGCTCTCTAATTACGAGCGGGCAGCATTTACAGCCGCCGACAGCTGACCAGCCGAACCCACTCCTTTCAGTCGGCGAGGCGGGCGAGGTCGGCAAGTTTTCTCGCGGCCTGAGGCGAGCGAGCAACGAGGCCGCTAACGCGGCGAGTGGAGCGGTGGCTCCGAACAGACAGACAGACAGAGAGAGAGAGAGACAGACCTGGCAACCGCCCTAGTGAGGCCGCAGCCGCGGCGGCTGCCGGAGGCCGAGTGGCCGCGGTGTCGGAGATCTTGCCGCCACTGTACGCTAGCTAGTGCGTAGCCTGCTCAATTATGCAAGGCCCGGCGGTTAAGGTGCTCGCTTTAACGGCCGAGGTCAAGGTGAATGTATATTTGACGAGCGATTGATGTCGTAGGCTCGATCCCCGTAGCATATGTGAAGCGCCTGAATAGAGACGAAGTTCTCTTGGGGCACTAGACAAATGTGAATGATATTTATTATTTATTATATATATTATATATATTTATTATATATATATATATATATTATTTATTATTATTTATTATATATTTATTAACTGCAAGACGAGAATTGTGGCTGGGACTTTCGCCCTACTATACAGCTAAAGTAGCTTTAGTCATCGGACGGTGCTGAAAAAACGTAGGCGCATGCGCACAAACGATCGCACGCCCGTCCACGTAGACCTGCTGAAGGTGTGGCTACTGATTCCGAATAAGGAGCTTTGATTCGGAGGCCAAGGACCAAGCAAATAGCCGATGGGATGCAACGCAACCTCGTTACAGTGAGACCTGGATGGAAAAATTGACGACGCAACGGCAAACGATTCGGAGCGAATTAAGCTCTCGGCGGAACTGGTAGCATGTGTACTCACATTGGTCATTGTGCGTACGTCGTAGTCGACTGAATTTTGAACTGCGGCTCTTAGCGATACACTGTACACACAAAAACTACGCAGACTAATATTTGAAGAGAACGGAAGCTGGAGCAAGTACAGCCCGCGAGCTCGCGCGAGAATGAGATCTAAACGTGGCCTCAATCCCTCCACCCTTCACACCGAGCTCGCATCTATGCTCTACGGGGGAGGGGTAGACAGGGGGCAGACAGGGAAACAGCCGGGTGGGGGTGGACCGAGCTGCCGTGCCGTACGCAACGAGACGACGGGCCGCTGAGTAAGTCGTGTTTAATTGAACCCCAGCAGCTACTTAAGAGCAGCCGTCGAAAGCCGGCGATAAGAAAGTATGACGGTTCATCTCCCTACACCAATCATCAGATCTGGCTAGCGAGTTCTAGTCGGGATTTCGAACCAAATGTTCCAATGACACTGCTATGCTTCGGATTTACAATGGCCTTCTGAACGATGCTGATCGGGCTGGGACCTCCTCTCAGCGGGCAATCCTTGATCTATCGGCAGCATTCTACACCGCACACCTAGGAATCGCCAGTGTTAAACTGGATTAGGTACCACCTCGGAGAGAGAGAGAGACGTGGAGAGACAGACAGACAGAGACATGGAGAGACAGAGAGATAGAGAGAGAAGGTGAGAGACAGTCAGAGAGACAGGAGGGAGAGAGAGAGAGAGACACATACACAGAGAAAGGGAGAGAGACAGACAGAGACAGAGAGAGAGAGAGACAGAGGGAGAGAGACACAGAGAGAGGGAGAGAGACAGACAGAGACAGAGAGAGACAGAGAGCACGAGAGACAGTCAGAGAGACAGAAAGAGAGAGAGAGAGAGAGGGGAGGGAGAGAGAGACAGAGACAGAGAGACAAAGAAAGAGATAGGGAGAAAGAGAGAGACAGAGGGAGAGAGAGATAGAAAGAGACAGAGAGGAAGAGAGAAGGAGAGAACGAGAAAGAGACGGAGAGATAGAAAGAGAGACGAAGAAAAAGATAGGGAGAAAGAGAGAGACAGAGACAGAGGCAGAGAGAGAGAGAGAGAGATGAAAAGAGACGGAGAGGAAGAGAGAGTGAGTGAACGAGAAAGAGAGAGGGGAGAGACAACGAGAGAGAGAGAGAGAGAGACAACGAGAGAGAGAGAGAGAGAGAGAGAGAGAGAGAGAGAGAGAGGAGAGGAGAGAGAGTATATGTGAGAGAGAGAGAGAGAGAGAGAGAGTGAGTGAGAGGGGGAACAGAGTGACCGAGAGATCGTCAGAGTGTAGATGCGAACGATTGTCGGCCATCTTGGAAGCCCCTAAAGGATGGCGTGCCTCCGGCTTGTCTCGTCTTAAGGCCGCTTCGTTTTACTATCTCCCTCTGGCCGACGTCACCGCCGAACACAATCTTGGCTTTCATTTCTTACACTCAGCTCTGCATATCCTGCGACTTTTCTAAGCTCGTCCGTCTTGATGCTCCTCATCCGTCTCACTGAATTCCCGTGCAGCCTGCATCGACGACATTCTCGTTGGGGTCGCAGCTAACTCCCCCAAGCTTAAAGATGACATAAAGAATCTGGTATTTACGGGAAAACCTCGCGTTGCTCTAAAGTCGGATGACATCGCGGTGAAGATAGGCTCAGCTAGCATCACCCTGCAGCGATGTCTGCCCGTAATCTAGGCTCTCTATTCCAAAGCGGATGTCAATAGATGAGCACATTTCTTCCACGGTCGATGCAATCGTTGAGGTCAAGGTCCCGCTCTCAGTTAAGGAGCACTGCCAACATTCGGGCCTGCTTAGATAAGAGTACAACAGCCACGCTAGCACGCGCATTGGCGACATGGCGCCATTATTATTGCGAATTCTCTTTTTTTGCGACTCCTGGTCTGCCCTGTTAATCTTATGCATCCGGTGCAACACTCAGTGGCTCGCTAGCTAGGTCTGTCTGTCATCAGCTGTTGCGTTGGTGCCTGCCGCACCAACTCGTGCCTGCCTGAGCTTCCCTGGCGCCCTAACAGGTGTCGAATTGACTTCTCAGAATTCTCTGTCTGACTTAAGGGGCACTTTACTCGCGAGTACCAGCCTAACTGTAATTGACCTCCTTGCTCCTCCAGTCACGTGCTCTCGAACCTGCAATAGACCTCCTTGCTCCTCCAGTCACGTGCTATCGAACCTGCAATCGACCTCCTTGCTCCTCCAGTCACGTGCTCTCGAACCTGCAATCGACCTCCTTGCTCCTCCAGTCACGTGCTCTCGAACCTGCAATCGACTTCCTTGCTCCTCCAGTCACGTGCTCTCGAACCTGTGGCTCCGAACCATCTAGTCATCTTGCAGTGCCTCGAACTAAATTGAAGTCTTTTGGGGTTCAAGCTTTCAGCTCGCGGGCGTCGCGAATCTGGAATTCGCTCTCGAGTCACTGCCTAGAAAGATCAAACGGTCAGGATTGATTCAACAGACTCATTTATGTAGCGGCAGAAGAAGCCCACCGACCGTCGCCTCCTCTTTGCAGTAGGCAATAAAGGATCGCTCACTGCAGGACTTGAACCAGCGACCTGCGGCAGTGAAGAGCGAGCTCCTGTGCCACCAGACCGACCGCCAGGAGCGAAAATCATGGTCGTGCACCAGTGGTAGCAGCGACCTCGGCCGCACCCATTCTTACGCCTCCTCCTCCCCCCCCCCCCCCCGGCCGACCGTCACAACGACTCCGCCGTAGTGACAAAATTATGTGTTAATCCCACTCGACGAGCAACCACCGAGTTCGTGTCCAATAAACGCAATGATTTTACCCTACGAGTTTTCACTATTTGCGGGTCCAGGTGGCCAACCTTATGAAAATCTTGCGGGTCGTGCTCTCTCTACATTGCAATTCTGCCACTCCTCCCCTCCCGCCCCTCGCGGCCCCCCCCCCCGAGAAATAAAACTCCTGGCTCTGCCCTAGTTCTACCTGGCATCCTGCAATTAAGTCTGATAAGCTCAAGTTCGCATCTGTTCTTTTCAGCAGCTCCTCGTTCACCCTATGTAATTTGTCTGTTTTTCACGTTTAGGTGCATAGCTTTGCGTGCATACTCGTGCATGATCCAGTGCATATTACTAGCCACGAGCCACGGGTGTCTTCATGTTTGCAGCAACATGGCTAAGCCAGGTCAGATTACGGGATGAGCAAAAGAGACTTTAATTTAAACTGCTGCCGAGCTGTTTGCTAGCATAAGGTCAAGGCCAAGGGCAGAAAAGGTCCATGTTTTCGATGGGTCAATTTATCTAACCGCTGCGCGAGCGCACGGCGACTATGGTGCGGATGAAATATGGAGGTGTGGCTGCAGTATCACAAGCCTGGCTAGCCGAGCTGGTCTAGCGGTTAAGGTGCTCGCCCCGACCAAGGTCTGACTGGGTCTGAGGTCGTGGGCTCGAGCCGCGAGGCATATGTGAAGCGCCTGAATAGAGATTAAGTTCTCTTGGGGCGTTTTACAAAAGAATTATATTATATATATTTTTAGAAAGGCTTCCGTCCTCAGAGAAGGAACACCACGGCCCCCCCCCGTGACCCCGTGGGGCACGAGAGTTCTCTAGAGCTGCGGCTAACCAAGCTGGCAGCCCTTCCTCATTTCCGAGACTCGGAGTGTGCACTTTCACCTTTCGTGCACCTTCACCTCTCGTGCACCTTCACCTTTCGTGCACCTTCACCTTTCGTGCACCTTCACCTTTCGTGCACCTTCACCTTTCTTGCACCTTCACCTTTTGTGCACCTTCACCTTTCGTGCACCTTCACCTTTCGTGCACCTTCACCTTTCGTGCACGAAGTTCACCTTCGGCTCGCAAGCGGCCGAAGCAGCACGGCGGCCTCCTCCTCCGCCTCTCGTCCTTCACCGGAGCGGCGTCCTTTCGCTCGTCGGGTTCTAGATCTGACTGCACATAGCTTTTTCAGTACCCGTATTTATTGCCCTTGGGCGCCACCTTTAGCGCCATTTAGCGCCGCCATTTTTGCACCGAGCGAGCCGAAGCTCCAGCGGAAGCTGGGACAGCGCCGTCTGGCGAGGTGCTGGCAATGTCGGAGTACTAATAAAAAGCTGCCTAATAAGACAGCTTGACTAATTCAAAGCAACGGTCTTCGCTTCCTTAGGAACGCACGACTAATTTGCATGCTTGACCGTCAGGCTGCCAGCGTCTTTGACTTAAGGACATGGCCTTTATACAGCAGACTACAAAGTATAAGTAATCTTAAAAAGAGGGGTATACACCTAAAGTAAATAGTAACGTTACGAACCTCAAATTCTTTGGAGACCGTGCCTTTAGTTCGTGTACTCCCAAAGCCCGGAACTCACTTCCGACTTTCGTAGCGACATTCCTTGACTTTACCACACTTAAAAAGAAACTCAAAACGCATCTATTTATTACAGCCTTTAGTGGTTCAATGTGATTCTCCCTTTACATGCGTACGCGTGCTGACACTGTGCATGCTGCCACTAACCGTATTTGCGTGCTGACCTTATGCATGTCATCCCTAACCATGTTATGCTTATTGCCATTGAGCGTGCTACCACTAACCATTCGATCGTGCTTCCTTTGCGGCAAATGTAAAGTGCCTAGAAAGAGATCGAGTTCTCTGAGGGTACTATATTAAATTTATTATTATTACTATTAATGCTAAATAAAGAGATGAATAATAGATATGAAGCCTGCCTATACAAACCAATGGCTTTTATCCCAACCCTGCTTCGACATAGAAACTCGGACATATTGAGCTCGGACATTGAAGCCGTTCTCACTGAAACAGGCCGCCCAAGGGCTTGGCTACAACATTTAATTCGGTCCAACTTTCTTGGCCACATTCATCTGATGTTTGCGATGCGCTTCGATGCTCTTAGCCAAGCTACAATGCCAACGCCAAGCTCGAATGGATTCCCTTGATGGCCAAACTCCAAGCTGACGATCTTGTTACGATGGAGAGCGATGGTCATAACGAAGCCTGCACGGAGTGTTCACATTGAACCAGACGCCCCACATTGACCGGCTGGTCAATCCCGCTGTCGAGAACTGTCGGTTTTTTGCTTTTTCCTCCATACTAAGCGTTAAATATTCTCCTCGAGTGACCTTCAAGGAAAAGCGGCCTCGATTCGAGATCCATCCACTACAAAGAGACTCAGCAAACAGCCTCGAGTATGCTTGGCATGTGTTTGAGGATGTCACTTGATGGTCGCCCGTGATACGAACATTAAGAAGTCATTTGCAGTTACGTTCGCCTGACCAGTTATAAACCAGGAAATCTGCAGGCAGTCGCACACGGCAGCAGAGTAATGTGCTCACCTGCAGTTTACTCCGTCAGGTGGGGCACCACAATGCACGTGCCTTGCACCATGCACGTGCCTTGCACGGTGCATGCTCGAGCATAATCTACTGACAATGGGTGCATGTCTAGTAGGAGTGCATCACTGTTGCTGCAACTTTTCCTGTGGGCCTTTTCGACCGACCCTACCTTAAAGATTCTGCCCTCAGTACCTTGCTCTAGAAGGGTAGAAGGGATTCAAGTTCAAGGACAAGCCTGTTGGATCTGCGAAGGTTCCTACTCAGAATGGGATGGTTATAGAACTGGTTTGGCCCAGCGGTTAAGGTGCTCGCCCCGAGGCATATGTGAAGCGCCTGAATAGAGATCAAGTTCTCTTGGGGTGCTATGCAAACGAATTGTATATGTATACAAATTATACATATAGAACAGGATATTTCAGACACGACAGGGAGAGCCATGGTCAGCACTGACCACGACCAATGTACACGTACAGGCTAGACTCGAAGTGGCCTCGACCTAGACCGGTGTAAGGCACGGATAAGACATGCCTGGCCCATACGGCTGCACACTATCTATTCGAGCCCTCGATCCAATCGATATATCCAATCGAAGATATATCCTATCGAAACGATCATTCGTTACTCCGATAGACAAGATAAATGTCTTGCGAGCTTCGCAGCACCTACTGTATACGACGGCTAGGCGACCATCATTGGCCTGTTGTATTTGATAAAACGATCTATCCGGCAGTCTGGCGCTGTCTGACCATGTCGATCGGAGCCTTCCCAGCTTGCTTCCTGCATGCTTAGATTCCAAAAGGCATACAGTGTAGGCAGCCAGCGTATGAAGGCGGCATAAAGACTGCGGGATGTCCCTTTGTCAGCTGGAATGCAAGATCTTATCTCGGAAGGCCATAAAAGAACAGGATGGACATAAATGCTGCCGTAGGCTCCTATTCAAATATGCGTGCTGACATTGGCTGACAAAGGTCAATTCGCGGTAGTGTACGCTGCCACACTTGTCAACTCAACTGAGTCAATTTAGGATGTTTCGATTGAATAATCAACGCCTGCATCTTCAGCTGGCTTAGCACCCGTGATGTTTGAGCCAGCTGATGGATCTGCGTTTGCGATTAGATGATGGCAAGCAGGTCTCTCATACTCCTTCACTTTCTCGAGTCCAAAGTCGAGATGCAGCGCGGGATGCTCGATGAGTCCCTGGACGGTAATCATGGCGGAATAGACTGGATAAAAATGGCGGAATAGTATGCATGGTGGAATTAATGGCACCACCGATGTGCAATGGTCAGGCTTCGTCCTAAGCCACCACCATCATGATCGTCGCTCCTGTGCCAGGTTACAGCTAATGTAGGAAACGCACAGGTCATGCAGCCCAATTCATGTAGGGGCAGGAGAGCCTTTGCGGCTATCCCCCCCCCCGTTTGCAGCGGGCAACAAAAGACCCCCAGCTGCGGCACTCGAACCCTCGACCTGGGTCGTGAAGGACGAGCACCTTACCCCTCGGCTAGGACCTAGCTTTGCTGATTCAGACGGGTCTGAGTCCTTACTTCGTGTGCCATCTATGCATCCATGTGTCATCCACGGGCAGACTAAAACTTTCACCAGCAGCCTCCAGCTTACGTGCCTGTCCATGGTATATTCTGCACGGCTTTGTACCTGTATCTCCCTGAGTCTCTTAATGGGCTGAGTGCTTCATGACAATCTGCCGCTTACTCTCCTGCCTGCCTGTCCTCGACGTAATTATTACGAAGCGGTAGCGAGAAATCGATCGGCCAGATATTGATGCCCAAAATATTATTCACGGCTCTTGGATTATAGTGACTATGAGCCGGCTAGCACACTGTCCACTGCCATTGTATAAAAGCCTACGCCATTTAATAGGCAGTCAGTTGCACTCTAGACCTGCCTGAAGCAAAATGTTAGGAGGTGCACTGGGTCGTACGAATCGCTGTACGCCATGGCTGGCGTAAGACACATGTAACTCTCCGTCCGCTGTCGGATAGACTTCTCGATGCTATGAACGTGGACTTTTCTTTTTATTTTGTAAGGTGTGGTCTTTCTTCGTTGCTTTCTTGTTCCTCTACCGTCGGCATATGTGCTTGCATGGGTGCAGCACCTACAAGTGGCCAGCTGCGCTCCAAGGATTAGCGGCGTCACCGGTATTTGTACCGCGTCGACAAGGACTAACGCCGTTAGGAGCGCTGTGTTTGATGTAGTTTGATGATATGCAGGCCGGTACTCTTCTAACGCGCCGGTGAACAGATGTTGCATTTATCATCTGGGGGGTTGGCCGGTGCACAGCCGTGGGTCGAGCAGAGTGACTGGTGCAGGAGACAGGGGCGAAAAGAGTCGTGCTTCCCTCTGCTCCGTGCGTCTTAGAATGACTTGAGCCGGAAGCAGATACACCGATGTTGCTTGTAGTAATTTTCGCAAAAACTATTACTCAGAGATCAAGATCGAGCTCAAATGCTCGGCTCAAATGCCTCTTGAGCTTCCTCGCAGCCATGCTGGCCGTGTCATTTTTCACTGTCCTTGCAGCCCCCGAGCTGATGTAGCCATTGCTACGGGGAACCATGGGATGCTAAGAGGCGCAATGGGCGCTGGCACACTTGGACCTCAATGCGTACAGTACCGCAGTACGGGCCAACAGGCGTGGCGCTGGCTTTGCCCAATACAAGGCTCCCCACTGGTCTTTATCCTTAGAATGAACATGCTTCGATTTCCATGCAACCACATTTTGTCGGCACGCAACCGTTGGCACCCAAAGCGACTGAGCAGCCACTCAAGAGGACACGAGAATGCATCTGGTGGGCCATGCCGCTGCCCTGATCCGTGTCTAAAATAAGAACTGGAATAAGGCTCTGTCTATCCAACCTAAACTCGCCACTTTTAAAAGTTGGCTTCTGTGTCTGGGGTGCATCAGCCGGCTATTGACGATATTTTTCATCGAGAGCTCTGCCGAGAACACTCGTACTGTAGTTGGAATGGAGGGCTGGTAGGACAGCTGTAACCGCTCCCGCTCTGCTCTCTCTCTCTCTCTCTCTCTCTCTCTCTCTCTCTCTCTCTCTATCTCTGCTTTCTTTGCTCTCTCGCTCTCTGCTCTTTCTGCTCTCTCTGCTCACTCTGCTTAATCGGCTCTGCTCTGCTCTGCTCTCGCTCTCTCTCTCTGCTCTCTCTACTCTCCATACTCTACCTCTCATTTTATCTATCCTCTCCCTCCCTAGAAGGTATATAACAGTTGCAACCTCCAGCATGTAGGCCCCGAATGTTTTGACTTCACATAATCAGCATAATCAGGGCTCTAAACTTTGCTTACCTGGTTTCCAGTGGATAGTGATCTACCAATGGTCAGTTTTGATTCGCTAGCACAGCGAGAAAACCTTCGCTACCGTCCGTCATTTTCCGGCCGTCATAAATTAACAAAGCGCTTACTAGTGGCAGGCCTCACGTGGAGCCAATAGAGAACTCGAAATCAGCACAAGTTACAGTCTGCTTAATGATGGTGCAGAGCATGTCGCTAAATGAGAGCGCTAAGAGTGGGGAGGCAACTCCTGAGGCAGGCAATTGTAGCTTCTAGTGTCTAAGGCATAATAGAAATCACAAACCTTCCAAGCTACTTGAAAACCATCCCGTAAGGAACACCTCTATGGCTGAATCATCAGTCATTGAATTATCAACCGTCCAGCCCTCGCCGATGCAACCGGGCCTAAGGCCATCGGCAATATAATTGACAGCTCACGGCAGAGCGAGTATCGATCTTTACTGATCCATTCAAGGATCTGTCTTGTCCTGTAAGCGACTGAAAAGCATGCAGTTTCAGCCGGTTGCTATTCGTGGCAAAATCTGGCGTTTTTAAGCTCATTTTACGGTGAGCCCGGGCCTGCCAATTTTTAAGTGTCGGCGTTCGCTTAGCCAACATTCAAGAAACTGTACATAGTGGAAGCTTAAAAACTGAAGATGTTCGTGGCTCCACCTTTGGGAGGCTACATGTTACTTAGCCAAATGCTAGTTGAGATATAAGCATTGACTGAATGCGATAATCCCGTTTGCATGCAAACAGTAGAGCAAAAACACACTGGCGCTTTGAAAAGTGCTCTAACATAGACTTGATCAAACTGTTGACGTTGGAGGAATGAAAGGAGGACTTTGAGCTCTGGGTGCTTTGAAAAGTTCCAAAGGATAGACTGGATTCGACTATTTACTCAAAAATACAAGGACACTGAGACGACCGAACTATGGGTTGGCCAACTCGAACGCTTTTGCTCACAGACTGCTCTTCTACTCGCTGGCACACGACGATTGGACGCACGATGAATCACTGATTGGCTGATCATTCGCCTTCGCCTTTGCTGCTGCTTCCTCTGCTTCCCGCTTCCTCGCGAGGTATGACGGGTAAACTGGCACTGCTTCCTCGCGAGGTATGACGGGTAAACTGGCACTGCTTCCTCTCAAGGTATGACGGGTAAACTGGCACTGCTTCCTCGCAAGGTATGACGGGTAAACTGGCGAAGGCAGTAGCCTCGAGCTGGGGCGGCTCCGTGCGCTGCCGCCCAGCTTTGCTGGGAAACACATCTAGTCCCGATACTGCTGTCAAGGGTGGGCGTCCGGGAAGTTTCCTGGAAGAAACTCGAGCTACCCGCTAGGTAGCGCTTTGCTTTCACATGTCTGAGTGAGGCCAACCTCCTGCAGGCAGCCGGTCTTCGTGCCCGAGATTCATGGGGTGTGGGGGTGTCGGCTAGATTTGTGGGGGTGTGTGGGGGTGTCAGCTAGATTTGTGGGTATACGGCAACCTATGCACGCATACCAATGCCACATCGCTGACGATGTAAGCTGCCGGATACTGAAAGACTGCTAATCGTCTTAAGCAGCACTCCCTCAGCAGTCCTCAGTTAGCCGCCATTTTCTGCCATTTCCGCCAATTTTCTGATACCCTGATCCGGTCGAACACGATAGAGTCAACCTTTTCTAATGAGGGCACGCTACCAGAGGACTAAGCGGAAACGATATGTCATCGCATGGCATCCTGAAGGAAATTAATCTCCATCTAGGTGCGCTTCACACATACAGCAGCCCCGGCTCGAGCCCACGACCGAGTAGTTACTGGCGACCATCACATCCCTGGCCAAAGCAGTGCAGCAGCAGGATTGGCTGCTATGGGTATTCGGTGGCTCGCGTACTCGGCTGCAACACGGCTGCCACCTGCAGTGGCCGCGTGCAGCAGGGGAGCCAGAATTTTCGTCCAGGAGGCAAGACTTGCAAACATTGTACGTAAAGGGCAACGGCCATTTTCATGTAGGCGGTGCTGGACCCGAAATTAGTGAAACGTTGCAGCGAAAAAGTCATATTTAAAAAATCATACTCGGCGTTAACTCGACCCCGAAAGCTCATTAAGTGGAATTGAGACATATTGTCATCGTTGGCGACCGTCGGTTGGGGGAATAGGGGGTCGTCAATGTGACTGCTCCGAAGTAGGGGGATGCCAAATGCCCCATGCTACCCTCTGGCTTCACCACTGGCCACCTTTTGCTTTTGAATAAGCGAAGAAGGGCATAGGCAAGACTGTGGATGGTGCTTACAATCGTAATGATAAATATTGTACAACGCCGTAAGTGAATGTAACCTCTTTCTGAGCAGCTTGCATTTGCTCGAAACAAAGGGCATCAATTGGTTCGTGATAAAAAGCACATTGTCAGTATGAATAAAAGTACCCACAGGCCGATCCATCTGACGGAGCAAATGCTATGAGGGGCCATTAGGACGTTAGATTCTACTTAAATATCGTCAAGTCAGGCAACGTCGTGACGTTGGTTGCGAGTGAGCTCTTGGCCGTTGGAGGATACGAACTGAAGGCACGGTCTCCAAAGGAGTTGAGCTTGGTTGGATGCCCAGCTAAACAGTTTGAGTAACAACAGCGCGAGTGATACGATTCGGAGCCTCGTTGTCAGCATTTCAGCATAGGTAGGCCCACCCGAATGAGAAGGAAGGGACCTAAAGCAACATTGACCTTGACCTTGTCGACGTTGGTGCACTGCTCGATGAGGAGCAGCGCAGATTAATGATAAGTGGCAAGACGTGGCGGCTGGCACGTGCTTCGCGGCAGACACGTCTGCAGCTGCAGAGGTTTTGCACCCATCGAAAGTGCTTTGCTTCACTGGAGGAGTACCTGCAAGAAGTGAGTTGTGGAATTCTAGTAGGGGTGGCACGAATGCATTGGCCATTTTAGCTGCTGTTTCCGTGAATAAGCAGGGCCAGTTGGTTTGCAATGGCACGTAGGGGAAAGTAGACAGCCTTGACTTGGAGCTGGTGTCGCTTCATTCAGTGAGTGATTCCCTTTCGCAGGGTTCTCACTCGACTCGATTGCTGTAACGCGATAATCGCAAAGCTACAGAAAAGGCAAATCGAACGCATCTACGGTTGGGGATGAACGTGGCCGCCAAGTTCACCTTTAAATCGGAGAAGTTCAGATAAAGAGCGAGCAAAGTAACACCATCGCCCTCCCCCGAGTCCATTTCTTTCTTTCTTTGACTTACCACTCCTTGCACGGCTTCGCCTTGACTCGTCCATCTCGCCACGGCTTGATTCCTCCATACCTGGCTGAACTGCTTCACCAGCTTCAGCCTCTTCGCGCCCTCGAGGGTCCTCGATGGACCATCAATTGGCTGCACCTTTCGTTCACCGTTGGCGAAAGAAGCATTCGCCATTTTGGATACCGAGGAACTGAGGAGCCTGAGTTCCACAAATCTCGTTCGGCTGGCATCTTCGCTTCGGCTGTCAGCGTGTGGCGTATTCTTTCCAGCTTCCGTCTTGCATTGCAACTTCTATGCTAATTTCTAACTAGACACTCCTCCCCCACTCAGCTGCGGCTCTCGGTCTCTCTCTCTCTCCCCTCTCTCTCTCTCTCTCTCTCTCCTCTCTCTCTCTCTCTCTCTCTCTCTCTCTCTCTCTCTCTCTCTCTCTCTCTCTCTCTCTTTCTCTCTCTCTCTCTCTCTCTCTCTCTCTCTCTCTCTCTCTCTCTCTCTCTCTCTCTCTCCTCTCTCTCTCTCTCCCCTCTCTCTCTCTCTCCTCTCTCTCTCTCGAGCTCTCTCTCTTTTGAGTGAGATTAAGTCTTCCGGCAACCGTTAGCGTACCGAAAGCCATACAGGCTTCGAGTGAGCTGTAGGAAACTCTGCCGAGTTCTCCACCTGTTTAGTCGTTGCGGCAGTAAGACACTTGCGTAGCACCCTAAAAAAAGGGGGGATCTCTTTCTAGGCACTTTTGCTGGAAAAGATATGCTGGAAGTATACTGGAATAGAAATATGCTGGATACGCTGGTAATGCATGGAAAATATACTGGAAATATGCTGGCAAAGAGTTACTCTAGGAGGTTTAGTCTGCCATTCTACTAATTTCAATATAAGGCTTAAAGCCTCAGGTGTAAATTTCTAGAACTTTCTTCCATTATCTCACGCTTATATAAGTTTGTTTTTGAGATATCACAACCCCAGTAGCATACTGGCTTGTTCCACTGAGTGGGTTCAGGGGTCTCGAAGATGGTGGGAGAAACCCAAGCGACTCCAGACGACGAACTGACGTCTACGCTCGCCAGTGACTGTCAGCAGTGGCGCAAACGGAAGTAGGAACCACCAGGAAGCCGTTTTGGTTGACATTAAAACTGTGTCTAAGGCACCAACACGAGCTGTCCCAGCCCTGCAAAAGGCATGTGATTATCAATGTGAAACTCGAGAAAGACGGACCGAGTTGCTCAGGTCTGGGCAACAGTTACAGCAGTCCTGGGGATCAAAGGTGGTGGCCTAAGTACGGTTGAGCCACCCAGTAGGGTCAGGCGCCTTCGACTAAACACTGAGAAATGTTACATTATTTAAAATTTATTATGAATAACCTCCACGATGTTCTCTATTAAGAGAAGGTTGGCCGGACTGTCAACATCTTGCCCATTCAGGCGGCACGCTGCCGACTAGTTAACCGTTTCTCCTAGACGTTTCTCGATAGGAACAAGCACCGATAAGGCTTTACTCGTATTCATGCCATGCCGTTGTTAAGAAATCTCTCTTTTTGGTTTACACTAGGGAGCCATAATCCAGAAATGAGGGGGGCTTGTCGGTTGGGCATTTCTTCCCGCCACTGCGGTCTGAGAATTTGCAGGGGTTGGAAGCTTTGGCTGTTGCAGCGCCACACACGCTCGACTGGATTTGCAGTTCAGCCAGCGTGCGGATTTCGAGCACGCGATCGGTCTGATCAATAGGTCTGCAGGGGGTGGGGGCAAGTGCTTTCTGGATTGGACTGCAAGCGCTCTGAGCGTCGTGGCATTTCGAGCAGGCTGTGCCTTCACTCAGTTGATTGATTTATCCTAGGTGGGTGCGGCAATCGCGGGCAGGCGAGAGAGGGGGCAGAATGGGGATCGTGGCGCAGGACGCTGGAGGACTGCGCCCCGATCACCCACCGGCGCCCCGATAACCACGAGGACTTGGCGCACGCCGAGGTCCGGGTTACGATACGATAAGCGAGGTATTTGCCGACGCGATTAGCAAAGTTTTAACTAGCGCAAGGTGTCCCCCTCCCTCGGACCGAATGATGAGCACGCCAACCAACCAACCGCCCCCAACCGACCAAGCCCGGGCGAGCTGCAAGGGCAGCTGTAAGTAAACTGTCAAATGACGCGTAGGCATACGGCTGGGAGCTCTACCGTGGGAGCGAAGCCGTCTCTAAAATTTCCGCGTCGTTATTTATGGGGCGTGGCTGAGGTGTTTTTTTAAACCCTCCTATAACGACATCAGTTACTGCGTACGCCATCTCTAAAAGTATCCGAGTCATAATTTAAGGGCGTGGCTGGGCCATTTGTAAGCCCATCCGAAAAAAGCGGCGCTAATCATTTCGGGTCTCACTCGGACGTTGGCAGAAGGACCGCCTAATCCAAGTCTTGGGGAAGACCCAGAATGGACCTCTATCCTATGCGACGTCGCTCCCGGTAGTAGGTGTCGTGCGCAGCGCGACACATGCAGGGCTGCAGTGAAGGGCTGCCGGCAGGGCTGCAGCTGCAGCCCTGCCAGCTTGAAAAAGAGTTTTGAATTACTTAAATTACTCGAATTTCTCATCCTCAGGCTGCGTGCCCGCGCAGGCTCGCACTCAGCGCACGCGTAGCATGTATGTATGTATGTATGTATCTCCGTCAGTAACTCCACAAAGTCATAAAGACCATGTGGGTGTTACGCAGGAGAGTTTTCTATAGCGCACTCACAGCCTAAGCGGCTTTCGGTACGCATTCGGTAGCCAACAGACTTCGGCTCACGCAACAAAGAGAAAGTGGGAAGCATAGCAGAGTCAGGAGAGCAGTTGAGGTAGTGAGTAGCATAGAAGTAGCAGTTCAGGACCGCTGAAAAAGATGTGCCATAGTCGGCAGTTGGAGAGTAGATGTCGTTGCGTAAGAATTGTGGAAGCGAGTTCCACAGTCTAGGACCTGCAGAGCTAAAGCTTCTGTCGCCAACTGTCTTTAAGCGGAGGAATGGGACAGCTAATTTATTGTCCACACAGGACCTGAGGGCGCGAACAGGCTGGAACTGATGCAGCAGTTCAGCTAGGTATGAAGGAGCCAAGCCGTGGCGGGCCTTGTGGGTCAGCGTAAGAACTTTGCTCTGTATCCTTTGCTCAACCGGCAACCATCCTAGCTCTTTCAGCAAAGGTGACACGCGCTCAAACCGCTGGGACTTGAAGAACAGCCTTGCAGCCATATTCATAGTCCGCTGTAGTGGCATAATAGCTTTCTTCGGTAGCCCAGCCAAAAGGGAATTACAATAATCAAGCCGAGACAGAACTAAAGAGCTAGTTAAATTTTTTACAAGCCACTGTGGGAGACATCTCCTAATCTTGGATAGGGATCGGATCAGGGCAGCGGCGGTTGACCTGGACCAGCTCGCTCGCTCGCGGTCGACCCGCCGACCTCGTCAGTCGGCGAGCAGCAGCAGCGTGCGCGCAATTCATAGCAGGAGCCGGCGTGGCGCGCTGAGCCGAGGTCGCCGAGGTCGCGGGCGGGAAGCGGCCGAAGCCGCCGAATTGCTGCAATTAGCGAACGCTCCGAATTCCGCTCGAAAGAATCCTGCAGCTCGCTCGCTCGCTCCTGGTCAGCGCGAGAAGCGAGCGCGCGGCCGCAGCCGCAGGCGCGGCATGGCGCGCCGCTTCGCGGCTCCGAGGCGTTCCGACGCGTCGGCGCACCTTCCGCGCGGCAAGGAACGCTGCAAGCCGAGGTCTCGCCGAAGCTCACTTCCCGCGCGCGCAGCGTGCGCAGCCCGACGTCCAATGGGCGCACGCCTGGCATTCCGGCCGCTGAGCTGAAGGAAGTGGACGCGGTTCCGGCGACGCAGCTGCTGCGCTGAGAGCTCTTACCTCGCGAGTCTCGCGAACGCTGCGAGAGCCTGGCGCTCGGCTGCTGCTTAGCTGCACGGCCGCCGTCCAGTAGGAAACCCTCCGCGGCTCCCGCCATTCGCCATTCGCCATCCCCCGGAAGCGAACAGAGCTGGTCGCCCGGGAAGTGAGCGCCGCCGCCCCCCCCCCCCCCCCGCTAGCATAACCTAATGGACGCCGATTGTTAGGCGCAATGCATGCACAGGGACTCGCTATTTAATGAAAGGAAAATGACTGCATCAGTGCATACAGAACTGGTTTGGCGCTGGGAGTAAGACGCTCGCCTTCAGCGACCAAGGTCGCGGGCTCGAGCCCTGCGGTACAAGTAAAAAAAAAGTATACAATTCATTAGTATGGCGTCCTGAGAAAGCTTAATCTCCATTCAGGCGCCTCACCTGCGCCTCAGGGCCCGAACCCGAACCCGAAACCTCGGCCAGACCTTGGATCGGAGCGAACACCTTAACCACTGGGTCAAAACAGCTCGGCAATCGCATGGATAGAGAGGTACAGTTCTCTTGTGATGCTATGCAATCGAATTAATTATTGAGTTGTCCAACTATCAGCGCGCTCAGTGAGCGAGCGCAAGCCCCCCCCCCCCATACGGGCTAGAGCCACGACTGCATCCGGGCCACGCAGCCATGACTGCCTGAATCCTGCCATAATAATAACACACTTGATAAAACGGAGAAATTGATCTCTTTCTAGGGGGGCCTTACGTCTGCTGCTCTGTCGCAGTGACTGCTGCGAGTGCCAGAATCTCAGCCGCGTCGTAACCTCAGGACTCGTCGAAATTGCTTTCTGAGTGCGATTCGAATACTTTCGACCGCCAGTGTGCGGCACACTGGCGCTCGCGATCGATTGGCCAGTCGGCGGGTGTTGCTCTCTCGCTCGAGCGGTTTCTCGTTTAGATAGCGTTTAGTCACCTGGTATTCGGTGCCTCGACGGTCGGCGTCGAAGGTCGAAGATGAGACTCGGAGCTACGGCACGGCGGTCTGAGCGGCCTGCCATCTAGCGCTCAGACCGCCGTGCCCCGAAGACTGAGTTTTCTAGAGCCCGCGAGCGCGAAACGAACGTCAGGACTCTCACAGAGAAAGAGAGACCACCACCCTGACAGCACTTCGAGCTGCGACCTTTGAACTTCGAACTGCGCCTCACTCAGCGAAACTCGAGCTCCCGGCAACGTTTGCTGGGAGACGATGAAGGACAGCGCCAAAGAGCAGCACCAGCAGCAGCCAAAGCAGTGATTGGTGGCGGTGGTCGACTTGCAGCCAACCGACAGCGGCCATGCACGTCAGCCGTTCAGAGCCAGGAGAGTGCCGCTTCTAAAGCGCTCGCGAGAGAGATTTCAGCTCCTATCGCCGAGAACCGATTACGAGTATCAATTGTATCTGAATTGGAGGTGCTAGCTAAGCATCGGGCCGCTCCAGCAGAATCCAGCTTGTTATTGCGGAAAAGGTAAACTGCAGAAGAGAGATGAAAGTGGCAGCGGAAGCAAGCATTGGCGAAAAACTGGACAATGTTGATCTTTGACCTTGTCGACGCTCGTCGACCTTACGCTGGAGAAGTGGCGAAGAGCGTTGCCAGCGAGACTTTATACGAACCTTCGCGTAGTCTTATAACAAAGAAAACTAATGGATGACTAATAACGAATTTACCTAGTGCCGCACTAAGCTATATGAGCGCTGAAGAGCTTAAAAAAGTAAAGATTAAACGGACTCGGCATGACTCAAAAGAAGGTTGCAGCATACGAGTTCTGATTTGCTTCTATAGAATACCGTTCAAGATCCGAATGCTTTATTAAACGGTGGACGATGCGAGGCTCTCACACTATTCGCGGCAACTTCTTTTAAGCACACAGTGAACCAAGAGATCTTAGATCTGCTCAAGCTTTAAAGCCCGTTGTTTGACCTTAACTTCTGCGATTGTCGCCATCAATGTCCTTGACCTCGGCGATCGCCGAGGTCAAAGTCCTTCTGCGGAAGTCGTTGATCCTAGCACTTTGGGTCAGCAGCCTTGTTATGATTGACTAGCTCCGTTAGAGTTGGGGTCTCGCCCATTCTAATACAATCCAGACTGTGACAGTATTCATTCATCTATTAATAACAACATTATTAAATCTTACTATACCGCTCTGAGAGAACCAAATCTCTGACGCTGTCCAACTCTCTGCAAGAGAAGTAATAACCGAGAGTGAATGAATGACTAGCTACGGTGCGGCAAAACACAACGACAAACAACAAAACAACAACGACAAACACCACAAACGACAACCAAATACAAGCTCAAGAAAAGATACTCGGAGACGCTGCTTACACACACACACACACACACACACACACACACACACACACACACACACACACACACACACACACACACACACACACACACACACACATATATATATATATATATATATGTATACATATAGCAAAAAGGCGCGTTCACTGGAAAGCTAGGTAAAGCTGAGCGGAGTGGATGCGCCTTTAGCTGAGACTTGAATATTTAGCTGAGACTTGAATTAGCTACTCAAAATGGCAAGGGTGACAGCGAGCCGAAAGCGAGCTCCGGGCTTTCGTTGCAAACGAAACACCCGGCTCAAGGGTCGCCAAAGGTTTCAATATATTGCACGGAATGGCGAGACGACTGGAAGTCGAGGAGCGGGTGGGGCAAGGGCGCACGGGGGAGAAAGCAGTGAGGTCAAGGACAAGTCAGGGCTGCGTGCATGTGACGTGCCGAGTGAAGCGTAGCTTCACAGTTTGCAGCTTGCGGAGCGGCCTGAAATTCAGAGACGGCGAGTGCGACGATGTAGCGGCTGTGCCGTCGAGAAAGATCAGCCGAGCTTTGCAGAGTTTTGAGTTTTGCATCAGTTGCAGAGGATTGACCGCACGGGCCGGGTTCCTGCATAATGTGAATTGCGATCATCAAGAGGCGACGTCACAGGGATGGGGAACTAGCTTTAGTCGCGGCTGCTGCTCTTGGCCCTAATGCTCGGTCTTGACCCAAATTTTGATACTTCGCTTCTCATGTGAAAGTATGCCTTGATGGTGGAGACAATGTGGCCGACGACAGGCGTATGACGAGTCGTTTTAGAAAAGGTTAAACGAAGGTAAGCTGATTCAACAGCAACGTTTAGATAGCGGCAGAAGAGCCTTAAAGGCTATCACCGCCGTTTGCAGTGGGCAATACAGGATCACCCACTGCAGGACTCGAGCCCCCAGCCTGGGTCGTGAATAGCTAGCACATTACCCTGGGCGAAGACCTGCATATTAGAGGAGACTCGGATTACAGGCAGACGACACTGGAGCAATGCTTAGATGAGCCAATCCTGAGGCTTGGCTCTTTATTGTAATTATCCCCACTGTCGGCAGGCTATTTCGGCGGCCTTGTTCAAACACACTGGCATTTCTGTCACGGTGCATAATAAGTCTGTGTTTCTTAGTCCATCTCTTTCAGCTCTCTTCGCCTCCGAGGTTTCGGCCAGCAATTCGTACTTCCGACTCTTTCTCTCTCTCTCTCTCTCTCTCTCTCTCTCTCTCTCTCTCTCTCTCTCTCTCTCTCTCTCTCTCTGTCTCTCTCTGTCTCTCTCTCTCTCTGTCTCTCTCTCTCTCACTCTGCCTCTGTCTCCCACTCTGCCTCTGTCCCTGTCTCTCTATCCCTCTGTCTCTCTGTCTCTCCGTCTCTCCGTCTCTCTGTCTCTCTGTCTCTCGGTTTCTCTGTCTCTCTGTATCTCTATCTCTATGTCTCCCTCCGTCTCTGTCTCTCACTCTGCCTCTGTCTCTGTCTCTCTGTATCTCTCTCTCTGTCTCTCTGTCTCTCTCAGCAAATGTAAAGTGCCTAGAAAGAGATTGAGTTCTCTGAGGGGTGCTATATCAAGTGTATTGCTATTATTATTATTATTATTATTATCCCTCACTCTTTAGAATGCCTTCACTGCAGACATCGTCGCTGGCTCACTCAGGTACTGGCAAAATCCTGCATAATGTGGGTCACGGGTCACGTGCTGCACAGTGCTCAGGCATAACGCTGCGCTGCGTCGCCGCGAAATACTGTGGTAGCTATGGCTGCTTACGTTGCTCGTGACGAGCTGAGTGAAAGAATCTGCAGCACGTGACCCGTGCTGTACCATGTGCAGGTGCAGTATACAGTACAGTATACGCGCTCGATCGTCGCAAAGTTTTTTCGTTCCGTGCGGTGGCTCGAAGCCTCGATAACAAGAGGCTGCAACCAGCCCGAAAGAGACTCGTGTCTAGCGAGCCGCCGTGCGATCGTGCGCCGATGAAAAGTAGACGGCGGTAAACAAGATACTGGTAGGTCACGACTCCGGTATCGGGAAATCGGGGCGGTCTGAGGAATCCGACCTGGTAAGGTGGAAGTCTCGCGGCGGCTGAATACTTGGACGCGACGTGCGACGTGAACTCGGGCCAACCTCGGCCAATTGTCGGAGCATTATTGGATTGACGGTGCCGTAACAATGAAAACCCCGGAAGCCTCAACCGCGAGCGGAGGCTTTGCGCAGTCGTGTCGAGGCTGCGTCCAAGTTTTCCCCTTCGAGAGGGGGGGGGGCCTGCGGCCGTAGGTCCGAGCAGCAGCTGACCTGCTGCTTTGAGAACATGAGCGTGCGAGCACGAACGGAGCTTGGAGATAGTCGGATAGTCCGCTGGGTATCGCGAGTGATAAATGAGAAGGTAATTATACAGAGGGAGCTACAGAGAGGTAGCGGCAGATCAGATCTGGTCAGATCTGGCGCCGAGGGAGCACAGCGCCTGTTGCACACTTTGCCGACACTTTGGACGAGCTCACCTTGACCTTGGTGGGACGAGCTCACACTCTCCGGCTCGAGCTCGAGTCCCACCAAGGTGCAAGCTTATCCCGTAGCCAGCCTATTAGTATTATTATGACAGTACTACTACAATTATTATAATAATAATTATTATTATATTTAGCTAAGGCTACCAGTCAAGCTCCGGAATGACTTCAAGGTTTTGTCGCTCACTTTTAGGTCACTTCATTCTTTGGCTCCAGCCTATCTCTCAGATATACTCCCCATCAGGCCAAGCATCGTACCACCTGCTTTTCGGAATCCAACAGTCTACAAATACCTCGTACAAACCTCAAATCCTTTGGAGACCGAGCATTGAGTTCGTATGCTCCCAAAGCCTGGAACTCCCTCTCGACTTGCGCCAGAACAGCCCCTGACCTGACCACATTTAAAAGGAACTTAAAACACACCTATTTAGGACAGTAATTAGTGGGTCCCTGTGATTCGTCCTTGATGTGTGCTTATGCGTGCTGACACTGTGCATGCTGCCACTGTGCATGCTGCCACTAACCACATTTGCATGCTGACCCTGTGCATGTCACCCCTAACCATGTTATTTATTTTGTTTGTTTATCAAGCATGATATTACTCACCATTCAATTGCATTTCCCTTCGCAGCAAATGTAAAGCGCCTAAAGAGAGATTTGAGTTCTCTGAGTTCGCTTTATCAAGTGCATTATTAATATTATTGTGATTGTCTACTGAGATGAGCTAATTGTGATGATCATGTGATGGTCATGTGATGTACCCACTGAGATGAGCTCATTTTCTTATACTAAACATCGATAATAGAACGGAACTGCTGCTCACGGGACACGCCTTTAAGTGTGTGGCTTGACGAGAAGGATTTGGTCTTGCAATAGGTGATGCTGTTGTGCTATCACCACGATGCGCTCGGAATTTATCTGTCGTCTTCGACAGCCGCATAAATTGTGAAAACGTCGCTAAAAAGACTGCTTCCACAGCTAGCCATCACGTCCGGCCCCTATTTAAAATTAGGAACTATCTTCCCCGGCGGCTTGCAGAGAATTTAACTAGTTCCTTAGTTCCGTCTCGGCTAGATTATTGTAACTTCCTTTTGGGATTTATTAACCAGTCTTGCAACCATATATATATATATATATATATATATATACATATATATATACATATATATATATATATATGTATATATTATCATCATCATTATCATCACCTGCAAAAGCGTAATGACTTTCTTCAGTAGTCCAGCCAAAACTGAACAGTAGTCCATTCATGGCAGACCCGGGAGCCCAACAAGTTTTAGCCAGCGTCGAAGACACGGATCTAATATGATGCTAGCCGGCTGGCTGTGGAAGCGACCTTCCTAATGAAGCTTTCAAACTTTAAACAGGTAGATGTCCAGGATCGAATGTCTGCAAGGCAAGCATTCAAGTTATCAGTTGCTGCAGCTCATTGCGGCGACGGTTTAAATGAACAAGCACAGCTGCGTATATCGCCTGCATGCAAGTGGCAGCCAACCCCACGGGTTCGAATCACTTTTTCCCAGAAAAAACCATTTCAAAACCTGAGGCTGATCGAAGGTCGAGGCTGATCGAAGGCTGGTCACCCGAAAGCTGAGGGATCTTCTGTGGGCCGAATAGTGAATTCAGTTTTTAGTCACTTTTTATGGCCCGCAAATGTAGCGTGGATCAGACATCCTTATCGTTTGCCACTTCGATACAAGATTACCAGCCAACTCCTGTCCCTCAATCCCTAAGGTTGCTCGAATCAGAGGTGGCTGGCAAACAAAAGACAGGAGGGGTCTTTCGCCCGTGTGGCTGTGCTGTCCTGCATTGCCGCCTCAGCTTTCCTCTTTCTTCGGTCGGTCTATCTGTGTCAGGCACAACTTTCTGCGATTATGCCTAGCAACAGCATAGCAACGGCCATCGGCGTAGTATGGTCGTGCAATCGCTCGGACATGAAAGACAGCTCCAGAGCCCTTCTCTGCAACAAAGGCAGAGCCCGAGTTCCATCCAGCTCCCCTTCCCGAAAGGAAAATAAATAAAAGAGGGCTCGAGCTGTCTGTCTACCCCGCCCCCTCCCCCTCGAAGAAAAACAGGCCTGAGCAGCAGCCCCCTGCCCTTGGGCAAGGAAGTCACTGTGCCCCCCCCCCCCCCCCGAGCAGCAGCCCCTCCTGCTTTCGTACTGGGATCTCATCCAAGTCCTTCGTTAGGTAAACACGGTGTTGATTCAATGTCAAGCAAAGGCAGTGATTAATAATGCAGGCACCCTTGACATCCATCAAGTACAGGCCACTGAGCCACTGAGGACTCGAGGTTGATTTGCTGTTATTGACTGGCAGCCGGAGCTGACAGCTTAGACAGTCTGTGTGCAACCGGTCTGCACTCTGGGCTGCCGGTCTTATCGGCCATAGTGGCGACACCGCGATTAGATGGCGATTGTTGAGTTACAGCTAAAATAACTACTTTCGTTTTGTAATCCAAGTATCACAGTGCCACAGTGCATGACCTCTCACTCATCAAATGGCTGGCTAAACAAGTTCTCTCGTCGAGCCTGCAAGGTGAAGGTGAAATGAAGTGACAGAAACACTGGCAGGAGCAGAGAGCATAGGCAGCAGCAGCAGACATTGGCAACACCAGCAGCAGCCGTGGCCGTGGCAGCAGCAGTTACCACATAAGCAGCAGCAGCAGACAGCATAGGCAGCAGCTGTAGAGGTGGCAGCAGTGGCT
>WPIO01000174.1:517500-597500 GCA_009760855.2 Cristatella mucedo
TCTATCGACACTATTAATATTATTATTAGAATTAGAATTAGTATCGCTTGATGCATATCAGACCTGTATAGTCGGCCACTTCCTCACTGCGATCCAGATTGCTGTCCTTTGCTTTTGAGCAGTTTAATGTACACTCCTTCTTTGAAGCCTTTGTCCAAGCCCCCAAGATCAGTTGACTCTACACAAATTTTCAAGGACCAAAGATAAGAAAACGATGTAATAGAACTTTTTAACTTCAGTTCAAATAATTGTAGACACCCACCTTTCCGCATGCATCCCCCAAATACTAGTGACAGTTTTGAGGTAGAAGTATAGTAGCTGTAAGCGTAGAAGTATAGTAGCTGCAAGCGGTAGAAGTGCAGACGCCGTTCCCCATCGGTAACCTGCCGCTACCACGGAGTGAAGCCGCTAGTGAAGCTAAAAGTGAATTAAATCGGCAAATGTAGGTTCCGTCGAGTAAAAGCAATGAGGATGAGGCAGCTTTGCCCTAAAAATTACATCAATGGGGAACCGGAGACCGCTGGGGTAATTAGGGATAATCTAATTATAATATGCATAATTCATTTCTATAGCACCCTCAGAGAAACTGAATCGCTATTCAGGCGCTTGACGCATGCCGCGGGGCTCGGGCCCACGATTTCAGCCATCAGATGCGTTCACCTTAACTTTGGTCGGGGCAAGCTCCTTCAGCCACTGGGCCAATTGGCCAGCGATTGTCGGTCGGCGATTGGCTATGCACTTGAAAGCACGCGCGCGGTCGAGGGGGGGGGCAGCGATACGGTATTTAGTTTTTTGCCCAGCGGTTAAGGCGTTCACCCCGGCCGAGGTCTGGCCGAGGTCGTGGGCTCGAGCCCTGCGGCGCGTGTGGAGCGCCCGAATAGAGATCGTTGAGTTCTCTTTGAGCGCTACACGAATGAATTGTATTTAATTATACAGCACTTGGGAATTTCTACGCTGACGAGGCAGCGGACGCACTGCAACGTGACGCACTGCCACGTGCGGCCGCATACTAATGTGGAGGCAATAGAGCCAAGCGAAGAGTTACCGAGTTCGTGCGAGTGCAGCTGACAATTAGACAGTTGGCTGATTTAGCAGCCTCATTTGCATACTGCGTAGCGGCAGAAGAGCGGGAGCCTTTTTAGCCGCTTACAGTGGGCAGCGAAGAATCGCCCAGCGCAGGAATCGAACCCAGTGCCGGGATCGCGCAGAGCGAGGATCGCCTTATCCTTCCCACACATTTATTCTAAAGGACCTTGCCGCCATCGCTCGCGAGCTGCGGCCGCCGCCTGCGACGCTCGCACTGTTTCCGCTTCGCGTTGGCCGCGCTTCGACGCGTCGGTGGCGCCAGCGTTCGCATCCATCCGAGGGCGTGAGGGAGGTACAGCGTCAATTATGGGCGCAGCACTTTGTCCCGCGAAGACTACTTTAGAATCGGAAATAGTATCGGAATCGGAGCCGCGACGCCGCCGCTGCTGCTCCGCAACATCCCCCGTCCGGCGTTCGTCAACATCCTCCGTCCGGCGTTTACGTAATATCCGGCGCCAGGCGCCCGGGCATGGTAACGGGCGCACGCACTCGCAGCGTTCGCCGTTGGTGCCGGTGGCCCCGGGCGTGCGTAGAGGGCAGGTGGGGAGGACCGCTATCACAGAGGCCGGACCGGCGCCGGAAGGAAGGCGAGCGGCGCCGGAAGGAAGGCGAGCGGCGCCGGAAGGAAGGCGAGCGGCGCCGGAAGGAAGACGGGCGGCTGCAGTCGCAAGCAGCCGCGGCGTACGCTGAGAACGCCGGCGCCTCCGCGCGCGCGTGCGAGCAGGCGCCCGGACCGAAGTTGCTCGACGCGATGCGCGCTACGCGCCGTCGCGTTGCGTCGCGCGATAGTTTCGCGCGGCGCTCGGCGCGGCGCTTCGATCGGAGCCACTCTCGTCTCGCGAGAGTGAGAAAAGTGCCGCGCGTCCACGCGGTGCACGAGGCGCGGGGCGCGGCGAGCGATCTCGGCGGCAGCGGCGAGCGTGGCGAGAAACTCGCGCGAAGCCTTTCTGAGCCTTTTGCCGCGGCCAGCGACTTGCGGCGGCAGGTGCTGCAGCAGCCGCTGCGCGCGCGCACGTAAGCCGACGGCGGCGGGGGGGGGGGCGGCGGCGGCGGCGGCGGAAGAGGAACGGGGGGAGGGAAGAAAAGAAAGGAAAAGAAGCTTCGCCGTTTCGCTTAGAGCCAGCGCGAGGCGGGCGTCCCTGGCGCGGGCGTGGTGCTGTCGACCAATCGCCAGCCGCCGCCGCCGCTGAGGGCCGCAGGCTACGTCCTGCATTCGGTGGCAGCCTCAGTCGCGCGCGACACCTCTCGAGCGCCACGTAGCGGCGCCGAGCCTCGGGCCGAGCGCAGTCGACTTCGCGCCGTTCGACTACGGCGCCGCCCGCGAAAGCTGCGTAACCACCACGGGATTGCGAAGTCGTCGGCCGCGCGGCCGACGGCTGCGGCAATGCGGCAGGCAGGAGCCGCGAACGGTTCTCGGTCAAAGTCTGGCCGCCCTAGAACTTCGACCTTGGCCTTCGACCTTGGCCTTTCGGCTTCAACTTTCGCCGGCGCTCTTGGCTAGGACTCCAGGCAAAAGATCGGAGACTCCAAAATGACTTCGGCGCCGCTATCGTGGGCTTCGATAGCGCCCAGGAGCCAGGGTGCTCGTTCTTTACGACCGAGGTCGTGGGTTCGAATCCTGAAGTTGGACGATTCTTTATTGCCAACTGCAAGCGGTGGCGATAGCCGTGAGGCTCTTCTGCTGATTATACAGATAAGGATGTTAAATCAGCTGATCTTCTTATTATCATCATTATTGCGCGTCTAACTAAGCAAGCAGACAGGCTGAAAGCCAATTGATAGCTGTCCGTGCTAGTCATGGTGGCGGCTGCCTAAATCAGCAAATGTAAAGCGCCTAGAAAGAGATTGAGTTCTCTGAGGGCACTTTATCAAGTGCATTATTATTATTATTATTATAAACGCGCATGCAGGTGCGCTATCGTTATGAGCTGCACGATGTAGCGGCGGCGGCGTCCCGTCCTTTCGGAGCAGCAGAGCGTGATGATATTAAAGGGCCCGCGCACCTTAATATAATAAGTCAATGTCCGTAGAGTTGAGTAGTCTATTTAAAAGCCACAGAGAGTCACTCGTGTGCAGCAGCGGCCGACCGTGCGTACGACGTAAGTGTATAGCGGCGACCTTACAGTACAGCTCTCCCGCTCGAGACCCGGAGCGCAGTTGGCTAATTACTACATATAATATACCGATTCATGAAAAGTGTTGATTCAGAAACCGCCAGCAGTCCGCAGGGCTGTCATAATCTGGAAGATTTAGCATTCCGACATTGCCGTTAGCCTGTCGGCGACAGGAGGCCGAGCGAGATAGCGACAGACGAAACTCGTCCAATTCGTATCCCGCTAGCGCGCTAGCCGAAGGTAGCGACGGTGCGGTCGTATCCGGAGGGGCCGGGGGCCGCGCCAGGGGGGTGGGGTTCGCTGGCTGGCGCGACGGCAGCGCCGCCGCGACCGCCGCCATTCCTGGCGCCTTCAGGGAAGAAATGTCCCGCCCCCCCCCGCCGCTCGAGGCATACGCGAAGCGCCTGAATCGAGATTTAAGTTCTCCAAGGTCGCTTTACAAATGAATTATATGTATATTCGCGACCGGGGCCTAGCGCGCCTGCGCGATCGCCGATCGTAACGCGACGGGGCGCGCGGCGGCGGCGTTCGTACGGCGCCGCCGCCGCCGCCGAGCGCCGCCACTTTGCAGTCGGCGGCGCTCGGCGGCGCTCGGCGGCTGCTGCGAGCGACCAGCGCTGCAGCGCCAGTTTGCAATTTGCTAAGCGAATCTGCCGCGGCTCAGGCTGAGGCCGCGGCAGATGGGGCGGGGCGCGCTGGCGCCTGCCCGCCCGCCCGCCCCGCCCGCCCCGGCCGCGGCCTGGGCCCGAACGCCGCAATCTACCGATGCATCGACTGCGCGCCGACTGCGGCGGCGACGGCTGAGCTGGCGCAGGCGATGGCGCAGGCGGCGCTCACGGGGACTCCCGGCGCTCCCGGCGGCGCGAAGCTCCGGTGCTTCGAGGGGCGTGCTTCTGTAGGCGCCGGCGCTGACGGCGCGGCGCGATGTTGCTTGACCCCGGCGTCGCAGTCGGGTCGCGCGCACCGCCAGCCGGTTGCACTTACGACCGACCGGCGAGAGATGCACCGCTAGCTGGACGACTCTCGCTGCCCGAGTGCGGTAAACAATCTCATTATCGGCGGCGGCGGAGGCCAGCGCGCGCGCGCGTGGGCGGGGCTAGCCTCCGGTGGCGGTCCAGCCGCAGCCGCAGCCGCGCGCGCCCGAAGGCTGCTCTAGTCTCAGCATCCGTGGGCGCTGCCTGCAGCTCGCTACCCAGCGGCGTGCCGGTCGCCAGTCGGCTTTGCCCGGCACCCGGGCGCGCTCAAGGTCGCATGAGCGCTGTCAAGGTTGCGCCGTCGCGAGGTGCAGCACAGGCGCGCGCGCGAAGACGCCAAAGGCGCCTCAGGCAGACGCTCGCAGACCCGCTGCTGCAGCGGTGGCGGCGGCGGCTGCGGGACCAGCGGGCAGCAGCCGCGCAGCAGGACGCAGCGCTGCCGCTGGACATGTTAACATGTATTCTTATTCTTCTCCTTCTTATTATTATTATTATTGGGATCGGCTTGGGCCTCTGGGCTACGAGAGCTCACGGCCAAGCTAGCGGACAGCTACTGTGGGCGTGACTACTTGCGATCAGGCGACCAGAGCGGCATCCACTAGGGGGCGGGGTCTGAGGCAAGTATCGAATGAAATCCACCCAGTGAGCCCGCTGCCCGCCCCTCCACCAGCCGCCGCCGCTGGCCGCCCCCCAGCCGCCGCCGCCGCTGCCGGCGATCGGCCTGGGGATTTCTAGTTCAGGCTGCGGCCGTGCAGCATGTGCCTCTCCCACACGGCTCTGGCGTCACCTGTGGCCGGAACCACCGCGCACGCGCACACACGCGGGGAGTGCGAGCGGAGGAGTGCGCCGTCGAGCGAGCGGCAGCGGCAGCAGCGAGGACGGGGAGAATGCAGCCGCCGCCGCAGCAGCAGCAGCGCCCGTCGCTCGACGAGCTGCTAATGGCCGCCGAGGAGAAAGGCCTAACGTTCGTCAACGCGTCGGCGCCCTCCGCCGGACCGCCCGGCATCGCCGACGAGGCGACCGTCATCAGCATGGCGTTCGAGGTGTCCGTGATCGCGATCGGATTCTTACTCAACCTCCTGCTGGTCGTGGCGATCGTGCGGAGTCCGCGCCTGCAGGCGCCCATATTCCAGCTCTTACTCGGCCTCGCGGCGTCGGACGTCCTCTTCTTCCTGACGTTCGCCGCGCCGCGCGTGTACGACTACTTCGCGGCGGCGCCGCGCGAGTGGATCTACGGACGAGCGGGCTGCGCCGCCTTCAAGTTCTTCGAGTACATGACGCCGCAGGTGACTGGCTGCCTCATACTGGTGAGCTGCTGGGAGCGCTTCTACGCCGTCTGCCGGCCGGCCAGCGCCCACTGGGTCACTACGAAAAAGATGGCTGCCATCATCGTTCTCATATGGATAGTCAATACGGGTGAGTGCACGGAAGCCTCTGAGCGCTAGCTTGCCGGCGCCGGTCGGCGTCGCCGACGTCGGGACGTTCGGCCCGCAGCCAGCTGCTCTACTCGTCCCGCTAAGCGGGCCAGCACGTGCGGCCTGTGCGTTCGTGCGTGGAAGGAGGGTAGGTCCCCTTCGCCGCCGCGTGCACTGATAGCGCACCGTCGTCGCAATTGTTGCTCACCGCCTGGCCGTCGTTCGTATCTGCTGCTGTTGTTTCGCCGTCCTGCTGGGACGACGTACGTCTCCGGACGGTCGCTCCCGACCTTGCACCTCCTCGACCTTGCACTCGACCGACGCTGCGCTTGCAGGCGTGTGCGCTCCGCTGCTCATCAAAACTACGACGGCCGTCGTCAAGTTCGCCGACGGCTTCGAGATGAGCACGTGCCGCGTAACGATGGCCGAAGGCGTGACGCGCCTCTACGACACGGTGACGGCCATGCTGTTCTACGCGCTCGCCTCGTTCACGTCGCTGCTCTTCCTCGCGTGCACGATCTGCAAGGCCATGAAGGTCGACCACGAGTTCATCAAGGACGACTTCAAGAATCATGTAAGGCCGGCGAGGCTGCTCAAGCGCTGCTTACTCTCTCTCTCTCTCTCTCTCTCTCTCTCTCTCTCTCTCTCTCTCTCTCGCTCTCTCTCCACTCTGCCAATATCCTCTTGTCACTGTCTTCTCGTTATTATGTCTTGTCAATCACTGTTTTCTGCCATGCGTTGTCGCTGTGGTCGCGGTTTGTAAATCTTTTGATGGTATTTTCTTTTCTTGAATGGTTCGAATGTAGATAAGCAATTGGAGTAGCGCCTCTACGATATCGCGAGTTTATAATAATGATAATAATAATTCACTTGATAAAGCGCCCTCAGAGAACTCAATCTCTCTCTAGGCGCTTTACATTTGCTGTAAAGTGAAATGCAATTGAATGGTAAGTAAAATCATGCTTGAAAAACAAACGAGATGAATAATATGGTTAGGGGTGACATTCAATTGGCTAGTCATTCTCCACATCATTACCTAGGAAGCTATTAGTCCTCAGCGTGAAGATACCTGTTGTGGTCGCAGTTTTACCTGTGGCGATTACAATCTGCTGAGATGTAGTCGCTTGCATGTTTTGCTTTGGAGACCTGGTCCATCCATCTGACGATTGTTAGTTGGGGTTTGTGTATATACATTCTTTTCAGTGTATACCGATAACAGTAAGAATGAACACATTTGCCCGGAAAGAACCAAATCTCGTTATAGCACTTTGCATATGCTGGAATTCATTGTCAGACCCATACGGATGGATTGTTGTCCTTCTATCGCCCACTAAACGCCGTGGCCTCATACGGATGGTACTAGTCACCCACTAAAGGCTGCTTACTTTGCGGCTGAGCCCACTGCTCACCGGATGCTCAGATTGCCCTAGATCGCCTCAGATTGCCCTAGATCGCCTCAGATTGCCCGGATGCTCAGATTGTCCTATAGCAATCTTTCTTATCAACCCCATCAGGTTCATCTGAATGTGCTTGGTGCTGTTTAGTAGCAGGCTAACAGTCCACGATGCTTGGACAAGTGCTGTTTGTTTGACTAGACAAAAGGTTGTGTGTGCGTGCGAGCACGTGCCCGTGCTGTGTGTGAGTTGAGCGTTCGCTGTAGATCGCTAGATGCTCGGTCTTGGGACAGGCTTTAACGAGTGCTTGCCGTCGACGTGCTTGCAGGTGCTTCGCTGCATTGTCATCGTGACCATACTGAACGTCATCCTGTGGCTGCCACATCGAGTTGTCGCCCTGCACAACGTGCACGCTCGCTCTCACGCCGATCGAATCACTGGCGAGGCCATTGTGGCAGCAGCCCGGCAGTTGGCCTGCCTGGCGGCAGCCACGCGGCCCGTCATCTATTTGACTGCTTCCAGCCAGTTTCGCTCGGCAATAATCCGGGTATTCAGGTAAAGCGGCGATCGCACAGCACATGCGCTTTATCAAGTGCAATATTGTTATTATTATTATTATGACCTGCCGTATGCCCACCCTGCCGTCGCGATCGCACAGCACATGACCTGCCGTATGCCCACCCTGCCGTGGGGTCGCCAGGTCTGCTGTCTGCATTGGGCTTAGCGAACCAACTCCTGGGCGAACTGACTCAGCCGGCGACTTCCGGTCTGAGATTTCCGGCGCCCTCGGCTGCACCAGCAGCAGCAGCAGCCGATAGCGCTGGCAGAGCCGGCGCCTGCACTCGCCCCGCGGCAGTCGCAGTTACACACATGGTACACATGTAGCGGTGAAGGCCACCGCTGGTCGCGGCTTTGTCCCGCCCCTCGCCGATCGACCCGCTATTAATAGATCATCTTCTAGGTGGTCACGTGGCTTGCCTTGTTTTCAGATGCTGCAAGGCTAACGAGGTGATGTATGAGCCGACGAGGCTGCAAATGGTGCCGGCAGGCGGAGAGCGGTCGCCTCTTTGAAAGCTGCCTCCGCCGCCGCCGCTGCGATGCGTCGGCCTCGACCAACCACCACCAACCTTACGACGAGCGAACAAACAATGCGGCCAGAGATAGGATGGGGGACTGGGCTGGGCTGAGCTGCCGGGCTGGTGCCACAGGCCAGGGCTTCCAAAGAACCGGTTCCGACCGGTGGGTCGCTAATGAGGCCGGCGGTCGGTCGGTCGGTCGGCTGCCGGTCGCTGGAACCGGTGCCAACCGGTCAGCCGGCAAGCCCGTCAGCCGATGGCTGCGGTGGCTGTGGAATTCGATTACTTACCGCCGCCGCCGAGCATCTCAGCAACCTCATTGGTACTTACTAACATACTCGTCGTCGGCAACTCCCCGCTCGCTAGCTCGCTGTCGTCCACCTCTCGCCCTATCCTGCCGCCAAACGGGCGAGTATAGGCTCCAAGCCCTCGCCTGTTTTTCGGTCGCACGCGCCTAGTCGCCTTCATTGTCGAAGGCCGGAGGCCCCGCTGCCAAGCGCACACGCAGCCAGAGGCTACGTTAGTCGAGGCCTCGAAGCCGAACGCTGGCGGAGGAATTGTGCTCGCTGTTTTGCGCCCGAGGCGCCCAAAGAGGTCGAGCGAGTTTAGTCGTACTCCTCGCTGTCGACCGGCCCCCTGTCCCTCCCCCTCCCTGGTCCTGCATTCGCTTTGGAATTATCTTCCCATTTCGCAGCATCTGTGTCTCGCCAGTATTACCGCACCCCACGACGTCGGTGCCGCCTCTCCCCCGGCGGGTTTATCCTCGCTTTGTTACATGTTACAGCACAAGCAGTTGTTTCTCATAATGAGAGTACTAGTCCTTGGCAGCCCCTTGGCTGGCTGCACCACCCCGGTCTTTAGTATGACGAGCTACGCCGGGCCGGGTGCTGGCTTACTACTTCCGGCGTACGTCTAATCTGCTTTGGGCACGCAGGTCCGTCGACTGATCTGCGCTTGCCAGGTTTCTGCAGCCCCAGTGCTACGCAGCTCCGTGCTTGTGCAGCAGCGAGAGCCGTAGCAGCCGGGGCGCAGCAGTCGTTCGCTCTCTCGCGTCGAGTGCAAACAATAAAAAGTCTGCACATTGTTACTGAATGGGTCGTGATGGTTTTGCTGCCTTTACCCGGAGCGTAAGTGTGAAGGAAAAATGAGATGCTTTTTCAACGACGTAACTTCTCTAGCGGTGGCTGCTGCCATTCGGGCAGCAGCCGGCAATTAACGATATCGCGGTGCACGGCTCGAACCCCGAGGCAGACAGCTCTCACCGCTCGCTCGCAGCCAGGTGCCAATCTGGCCGTTTCGTTAAAACGGAAATGGACATTCACGGAAAGGAAGGTCAGACGACGGTAGTTGGTACTGGTCGGCACACGACTGCCCGTCGGCATCGTCCTTGACATTGCCCTACACGCGAAGGGACAGACGGCTCGTCGATCCATCCTCTGCTGCTCTGATTCTTTGGACGCCGCCCCTCGGCTGATGGCTAGTGGTGGTGGCGGCTCCCTCCCCTCACCGCTGCTCCTCGGCCAAACACTGGTCCGCCTGGTTTTTAGGCGTTCGCGAGCTCGCGCCGGACACGTGTCTGTCTCCTTTCAGCGTATACTTCGTCACACGTCCCTCCCCCCCCCCCCCCCCGCCGCGCCGTAGCTCGATCGGGCGCCGAGGCTAGTTGAAGGTCGCCGAGGCCAGTAGGCGAAGGCGCAGCGCGTTGGCTAATTGCCAAGTCAATGGCGGTCGGGCCTCGCGTTTAAGTACCGTGTGACCCCCTATGATGGCCGGCCTGCAAACGCAGCGCCTTCTGTGGGATGTTGGTAGGCGAGGCAGCCAAGCTAGCTCCCTTTTACTGACTACCGACACGCCCACAAGGGCACTCGTTAACAGTTAATACAAGCAGAAAGTGGTTGCGGTCTGTGTGCTGATGTGCGGCGTCATTTTCGCATACCGACAGCCCGATTTCTGCTGAGGGCAGTCTGTAAACAAAAAAAAGGATAAGTTAAAAAAAAAGACTGATCTAACAGCTTCGTTTGTACAGCGGCAGAAGAGCTTTAACGGCTATCGCTGCCGCTTGCAGTTGGCGATGAAGGATCGCCCACAGCAGGATTCGAACCTACGACCTCGGTCGGCAATAATGGGCACCTCGCCTCTTGGGGTATCGCGGCCGCAGGACGTTCAGCGTGGTCGCCAGCGTCTGCTAATATTTACGCTAAATTCAAACGTTAGATATCTTGTTGGCAAACTCACTGAAACCCAACACTAAACCCTAAGCCCGTAAAACTCACGGTCCGCCTGCGGACCTTCGTCGGTTATCTGTTCAACCATAAAATGCCGTAACATAAGCTTCCAACTTCAACCGTGAACCTGCCTTTACCGCTTATATGCGAACTCGTAAACCGCTCTACCATTAACCGTTACAGTAAATGAAAAGTGCCTAGAAAGAGATTGAGCTCTGAGGGCGTTGTAACGGGATTGTACTATTAATTATTATTATTACTATTGTTATATCATAAACCTGCCAAACCACCCGACAGTCGCTCGTCTGAGAATCCTTCCTACGAGCGGCTCACAGCCTGTGGACTCGCTTCGCTGTCATACTAGTTCTGTCACGGAAGATAGCGCCGCTTGATGGAAGTACGCCATCTTGCCACTTGGCGGAGAGAAGGACGGACTTTCTCGCTTTAATTAGTTAGATACCTCTTACCTCTTGGTGTACTGTTTTTGTCATCGAGTGAGACTGTGGAATCGTTTCGCTGAGCGTGACGCGAAGACCAAGCGACGCTAGGGCACCATCTTGCGGCGTGACGGAAGGAAGGACGGACTTTCTCGCTTTAGTTAGCGGGGCTGTGGCCGTGGGCGCGACCGCTAAGCGGAGCCGCTACGACCCACGTGATTGGTTTGGGAGGCAGCTCGCAACGGCCAAACGCGCTAGCCGTCGTTCTTGGGCAAAACCCGCCAGGTCGCTCGCCGTCGTTGAACGCAAGTTAAAATGCCCGCTGTCGCGCTCCGTCGCGAGACCCTCGCTCCTCCGCACTGCGTCGCAATGGTCGGCGCCGAACCGCGGCGGCCAGGGTGAAAGCCGCCGACTGAAGGGCCAGCTGGTAAGGATGAGCGAATGTCGACGGCTTTAATTAGCCGGAACTAATGTCTTAAGGTGGAAGCTGGCGAGTTACGCCCGATTTCGCAAATCGATCCCCGATGCCCCTGTGAAGCGCAAAGCGCGAGCCTGAGGGACCGCCGCCGCCGCCACTAGATCAGTGACGTCACCTAGACTTTCCTGCGCGCTCTCCTACCCTGGGAAGCGGAGGTCGCCAAGTGGGTGGCTCATCCGCCCCCAGCGAGGTAATCTAGCGACTGTGCTTCACAAATCCGACCGGGCTGTCAGACTTAAGTTTGGACAAATTAGCCTAGCCTCGAACAAGCGAGGATGGTTAGCGACAGGGTTAGCAGCCGGAGGGGGGGTCGGCAGTTGCCCGCCCCCACAGAAAGGCACCGATCATGACCGCCCCCCCCCCGATTCATGGGCCCAGCGTCCTTTAACCCATGACGAAATTACTTCTTAATTCCACTCGATGAGCGACCGACGAGTTCGTATCGAATAAACACCAAGTTGGCGCTATAGTTTTCCATTCACTGCAGGTCTAGCCTCGCCCACGAAATGCTTTTGCTGGTCTTGCCTCTATATATGGCTATATCTTGCCCATACATTGCCGCATTTTGCGAAATTATTAACTACTAGCAAGTTTCTTTCGGGATATAGAATTGACCGTTCTCCAGAAGCTGTTCCGCTGGCTGCGGGTTTACAATAAAACTATCGAAAGATCCCTCACAGCGAGCAGCGTTTTACACAACAACACGAGAGCATCTGCGAGCTCCTCCCGACACGCCCGCGGCACCTCTCTCTACTATAGTGCTAACCAAGTACTAGCGTCTCAGCGAGAGATGTCCGAGCGTACACTATATACGTGACTGTCGTACAGAAATATATACAGTGGTAACTCGTCTTACGAGCTTAATTCGTTCCGTGCCGGAGCTCATAAATCAAATTACTCGTTTTTAAACTTAAAAAATATACTTACAAATAACGAATATTGTTTTTAAAACAATACAATAGAATTTCTTGCAATAACCGGGTTTTATTAATCCTAGTGTATAGGAGTAACTTGGTGATCGGACGACTTGAACATGCTAATAAAGTTAGAGGAGAAAGGCTGAAATGAATATCGGAATCTTATTCGCCGATTTTTGCCCTTTTTGCGCCAGGTTTTCATGGCTTTCAGTTTATTGGCTGGGTTTTTACGCGGATGCGCCGATTTTTATCGGTTATGCGATGAACTCACACGACGGTATTGCCTAAATAGAGAACGGTACGTACTTAGCTGTTCCTGCCATAGTCGGATTTAACAGCGGAATCTGGCGATCTTGTGCGTCCAAACACCACGATGGCTCGCTCGAGTCTGTTTGGGAGCGAACCGGCAGGCCTCCGCTTGGCTTCACACCCTGGTCGTAGGGCAGCGTCTTGCTACAGAACGTCGGTCGCCGCCCTACCCTTATTGACTTGAGTAACCATAAGCAGTGTGACGTTCGCTGCTGCAACTAGCGGTGGAGTATCTGAAGTGGCTCGTAACCCGAATTTTAGCTCTCGACTCAAAGCAAAAACTCGGCCGAGAGACAGCTCGTATCTCGAAACACTCGTATGTCGAGACACTCATAAGTCGAGGTACCACTGCATACATGGTTATCATAGGTAGATATATTACATGGCTATCGTCTTTCGGTAAGCCCTCAAAGTACAGAATCCCTCAGCGTCCTGTCCTATGCCTCCGTCGTCTTGCCGATATCTACAGTCGCGATAGCCGATGTCATCACCAAACACATACTTGTCTAGCTCACAAGTTCTGTGCCCGGAGCTGCCACCCAGCTCTGCATTCACCCTCGGCAGAGGTACCTTTCCTCCCTTTTTAAGTCCGCTTGCGACGACATTCGCGCTTGGATGGCCATCGGCTTCCCGAAGCTTGACGACGAAAGACCAATGTATCTATTACATATGAGCAAAGCGCCGAGTCACCCTCTCACAAGCTGGAAAACCTCATCCTGAAGATTGGCTCATCAGTCATCACTCCAACGTTGTCTGCTTGCAACACGGGCGAGCTGTTCCAAAATCGCTAGAAGTCTTGATGACTGCAATGTCGAGTCAGCCTACTTTCAGCTGAGGAACATTGCCGAAATTAGAGCATAGGCAGAAAAGGAATCGTTTAGGAAATCTAGTTCACACGTTTGTGACGTCGCGATTATTGCAATCTCTTTTATCCAGGACTCTTGTCCTGTGCCCTAAATCGTCTGCTGCGAGTGCAGCAACTCTTGGCGGCAGCTCAGCGTTGCCTGGCCCGTCGTCGTCGATGGCTTAGCAGCCGAACCACTTCATCCTGAGCTTCACGGGCTTCTCCTAGCATTCTCACCCCGACTTCCAAGATCTGATACCTGACCTACACACCTATCTTACAGGTAGGCTTGCATCAGCCTATCTAACCGACCTGGCCACCCCAGTGAGCCCCACAAAACACCACTTCCACCCTTTCCTCGGATTCCGGTCATCTCGCGTTTCGTTGCATTGAAATCTTTATTGGTGATCTTCGCCTCCAGTTCGCATAGTCCGGCGCTCGCTTCTGGCTTTCGTCAGATCTTGCTGTGAATGTACAGCATTCAAGTTTTCAGATGAACTGTTGTCATCAGATTCCTGAGATCAACAGAACCTTTGTCTTTTGGTTCTTGCATGCATAATTATGCGCGTGCTGGTTAATAACCAACTAGTGGTCAAACAAAGTGGCTGACCTGAGTGTCTTCTAGTGTGGTTGCAGTAGCCTTCGCACGACACCCTGCTGCTGGTCATTAGTCAACTCTTGGTTATTGTATCTCCTGCAGCCCCAGCTGTAAAGCAAAGAGACTGCAATCTTACTCTCCAAGGATACTATAAAGGTTATTATTATTAAATTATTAGCAAATCTTTACGGTCAGAAGCACTGTAGTTAGCGCCGCTTTAGTTGTGCCCCGGATATGTATTGGCCTGACCCTATGCATGTCACCTCTAACCATGTTTTGCTGGTTAACATTGAGCACGCTACCATTAACTATTCGATCATGCTTCATTTGCACCAAATGTAAAGTGCCAAGAGATAAAGTTCTCTGATGGCGCTACAGAAATATCTTATAACGATCAAGACTGCATAATTCCATAATTCAACTCATAAATTCAAGCACAATTAAATAACCAATTTCCAGTACCTGCCGAAGTTTCGCACGAAATGAGTAAATGAGCTTGCCTATTTTTAACGTGACATCGTAAATGTACCGTTGTAGTCTACCTACACGGTTTTGAGTCCGTATAAATCCGCCCATCCCGTAAATACAAGACGCCGAGGTCAAGCTAAGCTGTGCTCATTCTGATATTGATTGGACTACTATAGTAAGAGTTCGCTCTCTCAGCGATAGTATCTAGTGTTAGGTCTTCACCAGTGCACTCTCAGTGTAAGACGGATCGAGGGGCAGTCGCCTGGCATATATATATATATATATATATATATATATATATATATATATATATATATATATATTAACTGAGTGAAAGGTTCAGCCAGCACCCTGGATTATTAGCACACAGCATGCGGTCGCTGCAACGCTCCAGGCACAGAGCGAGAAACCGGCACTTCGGAAACCAATCGCAGGGTAGGTAGCACCGGGCGTCAAGACCCATTTACTTGTATTATTTGAATAATAATAAACTCGCATGGATGTACTCGCATGGAGGTTCAACAGATTCGCTGTTCTTTTATACCAATGCATTTCTTCAAACGGGTGAGCGATCGCGAGATATAATTAAATCTTCCAATTTTGTTCTCCCCGGTGTTGGAACGAATGGCTGCTGTCTTTTTTAACGTGACGGCCATCGCTAATTGAGGCCCGAAAATCAGATTTGCGACACATTCGTTTTTTAATAATTATTTTTCGCCACAATTTCCTTTGCCTTTCGTTCTTTTACTGATCATACAATACTGACAAGTGTTGTTGCTTTAATCAGTATGGGATGTTAAGACAGAAAGCGGTATAAAGGATGGTGAAAGGAATATATAATAAAGCAGAGAAAATATTTCAACTTTGTCAGAACGACTGACGATGAATGTCCCAAAAAAGGTCTTGACTTGGGTGTCCTCTTTGCAGTTTAATTACCATCAGCTGTCCCACGCCCCCCCTGGGGCTAAGGTCACACTACGGCCAGCATGCACTGCACCGAGTCAAGCCCAGCAGCCACGGCCTGCCCCCTGCACGGCTGCTGCTTCACGATTCTCAGTTGGATCAGGCAAAGGTCCAACCTGAAATTATCCATTTGCTCGTTCGAGCACTCACTTGCACATGCAAGCGCTCTCGGGCACACGCACGCACGCGGGCGTGCACACACAAACAAAATAAGGTAAGAGCATGGCACCATGCTGCATGTACATGAACACTACACAAGGCAATGTTCAGCTACTGCACGTAGTGCATGTACTTACATAGCCAGCAAAAGACTAACAATGACCAAGTGTCTGGGCATACACAGCAGGCGAGTTAATGCATTGCTAGGTGCAATGCACCGGCACTCCGGGCATATGCTACCGGTCTCGTTTGAATCCAGCATGCAAAAGGCAGTAGAGCTGAGGGCACATCGATAGGATGTGATCGCCGAATGTGCACTCAGCAAGACAAGTGCAGCCTTGATGCCGGCTTCACTTGTCTGGGAGCTCAGCAGAGCTCAGACAGCAGAGGTCACCGCCATTGCAAGGGCTCATCCATGCTCAAACGGCAGGTGCAGCTCGGCTTTACCAAGCCGATGGCTCCATTGTCACACCTAACACGGCAGCCACAAGAGGCACAGACAAAAGAACTCTGGTTCTTCAGCAGCAGTATGTACGCGACTGAGGGCCTGGATGCCCGGGGAAATCTCAGAGAAATTCCAGCCGACGAATTCCAGCCACCGGCAGCCGTAGCACGACGGACGAGCCTCTTACGTACGGTCGGCCACCGGCGTCGTCTGCCTTTGCTTTCTCTCTCGTGTGTTTGTGTGTGTGCTCGCGAGTGTGGCGGGCGCTGTGCAGCAAGATCAGGCATCAGCGACGGGGCGAAGAGCATAGGCAAAGCGTAGCTGCCTCTTCGGACAGATACCTGGTATGGAGAAGGAAAAAAGAAAAAGAGTTATGTTATTACCAGCCTCATTCATACAGCGGGCAGAAGAGCCTTAACGCCAATCACACCGGCCTGCAGCTGACAATAAAGGTATGACTGCTTCAGGACTCAAACCCGGTCGTGAATCGCGAGCAGCTAACTCCCAGGCTACGACCCAGGGAGAGACTAGCCGACGTGTCTTGGAGAGAGATGCATTTTGTTTGACCTAGTCTAGAGAAGCTAGCTACAGAGTGTAGAACGTTAGAGGGGCTGGGCTCAGCCGAGTCTCACCTGACCAAGCTCTGCAGCACAAACTGCACGCTGCTGCTCTTCTCTGGCGTCATCTGCATCCGCAAGACCAGATCAGGCAGCTTCACTGTAAAAGACGAAATGGTAGTAACGGCGTCAACGACTACCAGCAGCCAGCAGAACAAGTGCACTGATATGCCGAGACCGAGAGAAGAGAGAGAAGAGAGAGAGAGAGAGAGGGAGGGAGGGAGGGAGGGAGGGAGGGAGGGAGGGAGGGAGGGGGGGGGGGGGGGGGGGGGGGGGGGGAGGGAGAGAGAGCACACAATAAAAAGGCAAAAGAATATGAGAGGACTCGGACTGAAACTATATTTGTCGTGCGATCCAATTCATTTGTCATTTGCCCACTAGCTTACAAGTAAACCGAGCTGGTAAGAGTAGGGCACGGATGCAGGCCGTGTATGCCCACTTCCTAACAATGAAGGCAACACTACACAGTGCTATGTGGTTGTGGCTTCGATTTGCTGCATGCATACTTACGCAGCAATCGCAGCAGGTGAGGCAGTCCGTAGACGCTACACGGCAATGGCGGCTGCATGGTGCGATACTGATCAGGCAGCAACGGCTGGCCGACAGGCGGCAGCTGTGGCGTGGTGCCAGTGAACAGATCGCTGTGCGCCACTTCACCCGTTGACTGAAAGAAAATATATGTCCGGAGCTTCAGTGCACTTGAATGGCTAACACTTGACCAAGGAGAGGCGGGCATTCTGGGAGGGTGTGCAGAGGAGGCATCAAGACACAACAGCTTCTGGTGCTTTGCGACTGAGGTGCAATCGGAAGGTTACAAGGTCAGCAACGCAGTTGCAAGGCTGCACACTGCTCACGACAGTTGGCAGGTATATAGGATCTGTCACATGGCCCAGGAGCAAACAAACCAGCACGGCTGCTCCTTAGTCGTTTGTGCACCACTGGAAAAGTGGCAAGGCTGTGTGTGTGTGTGTGTGTGCGCATGAGCGTGTGAACACATGAGATTGTCTGTGTGTGTGTGTGTCTCTGGTGTGTGTGTGTGTGTGTGTGTGTGTGTGTGTGTGTGTGTGTGTGTGTGCGCGCGCGATTGTCTGTGTGTGCGTGCATGAGCGTGGGAGGATCGTGCTCTTCTTTCCGTATGTATTTTTGAAATTATGATCGCTAGCTAACATCAGCTGCCACCATCTGGGGGGGGGGACAAGCACATGCTGCTAAATTAAATAAAAAATAATGGATTTGTATAGCACACTAAAATAACTAAATCACTATCCGGGTGCTTCACATATGCGGCAGAGCTCGAGCCCATGACCTCGTCGTATAAGGCAAGCACATTGACCTCGGTGGTTAAAGATGCGCACTTTAACCCCTTAACCAAACCAGGGCAAGCTGCAAAGTGTGGGATTCACGTGAGCATCCGGCCTCCAGGGGGCGTCGGTTGTTCTATCACTACCGTCACAGAAAAATTGCCATAACCTTGCGTGCAGTAGAGTAAAGCTCCACATTCGACGATGACGAGAAATTATATAAGAATAGGGCAAACTGTGATTGAATGGTAGACGGTCAGTGCTTACTCTTAAGACGAGCCAAAGATAAAAAATATACACGACACGTGGTGGCGGTGCACGGCAAGAAGGCTGAAGATCAGAGCAATGAGCGATAGGAACAAGGAATGGTAAGTGTCTCTGTACGTTCTGTCCCTGCACAAGCTCTCTCTCTCTCTCTCTTTCTCCCCAAAACAAAAGATCCGCTTGTTTTCCCACTAGGCTGAGTAGACATGCACGTTACAGAACCAAGGCGGCGGCTCACCGCTGCTGCTGCCAAGTCAGAGGTGATGATGCTGCCGTGCTGCCCGCAGCTACGCACAGCATCGGCAGACGAATAGTGCTGGGCTGACGCAGCTGCTGCTGAGTGGTCAACGCTTGCGGTGTGCTGCTGCTGATTATTGCCGGTTTCGGCTCTCGTTCGGCTCCGCTGTTCGCTGCCAAGGTCCCTGCTGCTGCTGCTGCTCTCTGTCCACATGGTCAACAATTAATAAAAGTAAGCAGAGCAATAATAATGATATTAGTAATAATAATAATACACTTGATAAAGTGCCCTTAGAGAACTCAATCTCTTTCTAGGCGCTTTACATTGCTTGCAAAGGAAACACGGTCGAATAATTAGTGGCAGCATGCTCAATAAACAAGAATTACATGGTTAGGGGTGACATGCACAGGGTCAGCATGCAAGTATGGTTAGTGGCAGCATGCACAGTGTCAGTACGCTCAAGCACACAACACATACAACAAAAGAACATGACAGCAGGAGACACTAAGGCTCACCGGCGGTGGCAGCAGCAGCAGAAGCGTGACTCTTGTGGCTGGCGCGGCGCTGGGGCCGTGGCTCACTTGCGTGCATAGGCAAGTGCGCAGCTGCCTGTATGGCAGCTGCAGCGCCGGCAGAGATTGGTGGTCGCGTGAGCTGCCCCAGAGGTGGCACTGCGGCAGTGGCAGGCGCGGCAGTGGCTGTCGCATCAATAGTCTCATAGTCAGAGCCGACTTTAGTAGGTGACGTGCCCAAGCTCCCGGCAACGGCAGCGACGGCATTGGCCAGGGTCATGGTGCTAGAACACAAGAAGCAGATCAGTCGTCGGCGATCGAACGATCGCTCGCTTGATCGCTCTTTTCGAGCCCCACTCCACCTTGTTCTCTCCACTTTCTTCCAATCCACATCTTTTTCTCTCCGCTGGCTCCTGATATCTAATCCTTACCCCCTAACCAGGGTGTGGGTTAAAGGTGAGCACTCTGCCTGAACTGCTGCAGGCACATGATGAATGACTTCGATGACTCGGAGCAAGTTTCGTTTTTGGATGCCCCAAATGTGAGCTGCCACGTTCCGGCTGGCAAATGCTTGAGCTGACTTGTCTGACAATAATTTGCTGTAAACGTCATGGTACTTTATTTCCGTAATCACGGACATGTACAGCAAAATGTGTCCAATCGAAATCAGAAATCTTTCTAGAAACATGTCAAACAAGCAGAGCTGAACTAGCATTTCATATTTTACTCTGATATGCAAAGTATCAGCCGAGTTATGGATTTCACAAGGCACAAACTTACACTGGAAATGAAGCCATAAGAATGCACCTCAACAAGCTTCACGCATGTACCTCGATCTACTAAGGTTCGACAAGTTGGGATACAAGTCGAATACGATGCAGAGGTCGGTGAATTTATTTGTAATTTCCGGTTTACACACGGGTTAGACAAAGTTTGAATAATCATTTTTTTCTTTTATGTGGAGGTCGTCAGAACTTCCGATCCCATTTCTAACATATTTGTCGTTCGAAACTTACCCTAAACAATATTCAATTGCCATACAGATTTTTATAAGTATTTTCTTGACACTCCCCTTAAGAAGACCACTTCTACAGCGAGTTCTCCCGGTCGATTCCCGCAAAGCACTAAGGACTGTCTAGCAAGTTCGTGGACTGAAGAACCCGGATTTAGCTTTCGGTCTGTAACTCAGGTTTGGCTGGGCAACCGAAAACAGCCTTTTTTTAATACATCTACAGCTGGCGACGAACATGACAGCAAGGTTGGTTAGAAATTCCAAGAAATATAGTCACACGTCTCCATTTCTGAAGGTTACATTTTTCCTGGATCAGTGCACACTGCAAAATCCTTACTCTGACAGACAAGGCATGCAATGGCCGGCTCTTTCATGCCTAGCTCAGCTGCTGCACTAGTTTCAGCATCCTCGTGCCCTCAGGCCCTCTATAAAAAATAGCTGCTCCATTCGTGCACTTACAGATTGGCGACACAAGCATCTGCTCTGCAGGTCATGGACAGCAGGACTCACTTCTACAATTCTTACACAACGACATCTTCTCTCCTGATGCCGACCGAGTATGGCACATAATTTCCTTGCCACCCTGAGGTGCTACTTCCATACTACTCACTACCTTAACTGCCTTTCTGCTGTCACGGAAAGTCTACACTTTATAGACTTTCTCTTTGCTGCGTGAGATGAAGTCTGTTGTTGACAACAGAATGTGTACCGAAAGCCTTTAATGATTTGTGTGTGCTTTAGAAAACTCTCTAGTGTACAAACCACATAATCCTTTTGTGGAGTCACAGAAACCACATAGTCCTTTTGTGGTGTCAGACGGAGATACGTTATATTAGATGTAAACCGCCAGGAGTTCCCAAAGAACTATTCCATCGTACCGACGTTCCAACGTACGCAGAGGCTGCCGGTCGCAGGCAGCAGTGGCTTAGACAATGCTGTCCAGCAGTCGTACTAGGAGTATATTTTTTAACCGTAACACTCATCCGGTAAAAAGAATTCCTCGGAAAAGCAAAGTGCACGAGGAATCTGCGGGCCGACAGTCCTGGACTATGTCGACAACCCTACTGGGCAATCTGACAACAGGCAGCCTGATACCTCGATCATTCAGCTACGCTTGCCCTATAGCCATCAGGCTATTAAATGCTAAAGGCTTACAATTTCTTTTGTCGTCTTGAACTTTTCTTTGCCATGCCTTCTCATGGATGGTCACCTTGCAGTGACAGGGATACACAACTCGGCCAACACTGCTGGGTTAGTGATAAGCAATTCGGTTGCCATGGCATCTAGGCTCTCCGGCAGGAAATAGAAAAGCCACCGGATTGTGTGGCAAGGCATAAATCCAAGGCGAATCCACGAAAAGAACACTGCAACACCCAGTGAAAGGCACCGGTATGTACGGTGGAGATTGAGACCGTGGAGTGGGATGGATGCTGGATGGATGGATGGGAGATGGATGGATGAGTTGGATGGATGCTGGATTGAGTGGGTAGCAACGACGGCACGAAGCCACTAAACGTCCTTCAATTCAAAACCTGCTGCCGTGCAGCGATGCAGTAACCTTGGCAAAAAAAGATTCCGAAGGAGTGGCCGAGCATAACGAAAACTGTGAAAGAGCACTGACTGCTGAGCGAGCTGGCTGAACGAGCTGGCTGAGCGAGCTGGCTGAACGAGCTGGCTGAACGAGCTGGCTGAACGAGCTGGCTGCCGGGTATAAGAAGAATAGGCTGTGTGGGCAGACAGCAGGCACACTTAAGGCAGTGGCAAGCGCAGAGAGAGAGAGAGAGAGAGAGAGAGAGAGAGAGAGAGAGAGAGAGAGAGAGAGAGAGAGAGAGAGAGAGAGAGAGAGAGACAGAGAGAGAGGCAGAGAGAGAGAGAGAGAGACACAGAGAGAGAGAGAGAGAGAGAGAGAGAGAGAGAGACTGAGAGAGAGAAGAGAGAGAGAGAGAGAGAGAGAGCCGGAGTAGAGAGAGAAGAGAGAGAGAGAGAGAGCTGTGTGGGCAGAGAGAGAGAGAGAAGAGAGAGAGGAGAGAGATAGAGAGAGATAGAGAGAGAGAGAGAGAGAGAGAGAGAGAGAGAGAGAGAGAGAGAGAGAGAGAGAGAGAGAGAGAGAGAGAGAGAGAGAGAGAGAGAGAGAGAGAGAGAGAGAGAGAGAGAGAGAGAGAGAGGCAGAGAGAGAGAGAGAGACAGAGAGAGAGAGAGAGAGAGAGAGAGAGAGAGACAGACAGACAGACAGACAGACAGACAGACAGACAGACAGACAGACAGACAGACAGACAGACAGACAGACAGACGAAGAGAGAGATCCCCTCCCTCGAAGTTTGCTGCTTCCAGTTATGCAGGCATTGGCTGGTAGGCGACCGGCCAATCCACGAGGCAGGCAGAGGCATGCTCGGGCAGGCTCGGCATGCAGGGGCTGATCAATGCAGTGCATGGACAGCCATAGGGACTGCAGCAGCTGAAATCTGCCGCACCGGTAGTGCAAGCAGCGCAGCAGCATGATTCCAACAAGAGACTGCATTCACCTCGAGCAAGCGTCCCTTGCAAGCTGCCTTGCGTTGGCTTGTATTAGCGAAGCACTCGTGACAGCATGCATGCATTGGCAAATACTCATCAAAGGGCATGTCCAAGAAGTGCAGAAGCCCACATTTTCACTTGCACAGGCAGCCAGACACTATTGCAGCATTCACGACGACCACCCACGATGACGATGCAATCAAGGCCTAACTTTACAGAATCAATCCATAGGGCCACTGGTCAAGATTACCCAGCTGTGCTGGGAGGGGGCCCTGGAGGCAGATAGCAGCTTCAGATGGGGAAGAGGGAGATCTCCAAAGCAAAGCATGTGCCGGCAGGATGCGCAGCGAGCTTTATCTAGGCCCGGTACAAGGTGCAAAGACTGGGCTATTTCGAAGAGCCGACCCACAGCCTCCACTATACAGCGTAGAGCCCACACATTGTCGGCTGTTCCCAGAGTCGACAGCAGAAGCCCACGGTAAGGGCCGGCACATTCAAAAGTTGCACATTTTCCAGGCAAGGCATCAGCACATGCCGTCCACGGAAGAATGCACGATCCCCGGTAGCAGGCCATTGTTAGCAGGCTCGGCTATAATCACAGCCAGCAGATCTCGGAAGGGGGAGCAGTGAGAGAGAGAGAGAGAGAGAGAGAGAGAGAGAGAGAGAGAGAGAGAGAGAGAGAGAGAGAGAGAGAGAGAGAGAGAGAGAGAGAGAGAGAGAGACAGACAGACAGACAGACAGACAGAGACAGAGAGACAGAGAGAGAGAACTGAGAGGAAGAAAGCAGGCCTAGCCGTGACGAGCCACGAGAGAAGCACTCAGCGGCTCCCTGAGATCGACCTGAGCCAGCATCCTCCCAGTGCCGTTCGCCAACCTAGTGTCAACGTGTGCACAAGTTTCGACGGCAATCGCCTGTGACATTCCTCCCAGTTCCCAGAGGGTTTGAGGCTCGGCTAGATCCCAACGGATGGCAAGCACACACAGCTGCTGCTGCTGGGGCAGCTCGGTGCAGAGGAATCCGAGTGCAAATAAGGCTCTCCCTTGCACACAAGCATTCATAGATCCCTGCACCGATCGCGGCTGAGTGGCAACAACCAGGGCAAACGCTGACAAATGCTGGGCGGACTGAGAAGAGCAGCTTCGCTAGCGAGGCTGACTAGCCTCAACGATCGATCGCCCGATGCATTTAACTTAGTGCTGGCTGGCTGCCTTCCCAGCTGACTAACACTGGCTTCATCGAGATGCCATGCCTGGGGCAAGGGCGAGGCATGGGGGAGGGCGAGGCGTGGAGGTCAGTGCAGAACTTTTGAAGCTGGCCGGAGAGAAAAGAGGAGTCTGCATCCAGTGCTGGCCAAAGGCAAGGGCACAAAACGCACAATGCAGTGTATGCACACACTATGCACTATGCACAAACCTTGCCCATGTAGCCGACCCTGACTTAAACCGACAACGATTGTCAAGTGGCGGCTGCCTCAGCCGTAGCTGCCACTCCAACCACTCACTCGCCAACGTGCTCTCAGAAGCTTTGCTCTTGTTCTGCCCAAACTGGCGTTTTCTGGGTTTTTTTCTAGCCCGGCTGCCTGCCAGTGCTTGGGAGCTGTGCTAACTGAGCAAGACCAGAACGAATCTCGTAAAATTGACATGACCACTTTTCCTACCGTAAATTACAGGGACGGCAATGCGCTTTGCGCCCGGCAGGCGCCCACGCACAACGGCGCACGTGCGGCAGCACGTGGCACACTCACCACGTGACGAATATGTCCTCGTACTGCGCTCGCTCGGCGGCATACAGCAGAATGAGTGGCAGTGTGCAGTCGAACAGGACGCGCACACCCTCAACCACCTCCTCGGCCAGCCTCATTCTGCAGCAAAGAAGCGGCAGAGCGTTTTAACGCTTTGTCACTACCGATCGTTGCCAGCAGAGACGAGCATCCTGATGCGGGGCTGCCGCAAGCGGCAGCTTCCGTTGCCGGCAGCCGTGTGGCCTCAGACGTGCTCACACCTGTGATGAACCGCTGCTCGCAGCAGCCCTGATGCCGGCACTGGGGGGGGCAGGCAGGCAGGCGGGCGGGCGGGCGGGCGGGCGGGCGGGCGGGCGGGCGGGCGGGCGGGCGGGCGGGCGGGCGGGCGGGCGGGCGGGCGGGCGGGCGGGCGGGCGGGCGGGCGGGCAGGCAGGCAGGCAGGCAGGCAGGCAGGCAGGCAGGCAGGCAGGCAGGCAGGCAGGCAGGCAGGCAGGCAGGCAGGCAGGCAGGCAGGCAGGCAGGCAGGCAGGCAGAAGCACAGCAGTGAACGACAGCTTCCCCGCCAGTATCGTGCAAAGCATCAGTCAGACACAGACAGGGGCACGCCTACTTCTGCTTCCCTCACACGGCATTTGATCAGGTGGCGATGGGAGTGGTGGGCAACATTCCGTGCCACCGACAATAAATAACAAAATGAGGCCACCGGTATGCAATCTCAACATTGTCTGCTGCTCTGCAGCAGACGATCAGAGCTCGCTAGAGGGCATCGGCTCACGAGGCGATCCAACCCCCACTGTACACGGTGAAGCACAACTGACAGAACGCCAGTCACGTGGCTACTGCCACAAGCCACCTAGGCTGCACAAGGCTAGGCTGCACAGCATCGTGTTAAGTGTTCCGAGAACGGTCGTTATTTTCTTGCTCGATTTCACCTCTTCTTTTGATTTTCCATCTTTTTGATTTTCACCGGCAATCTGCGGCAGACACGGTAGGTCACAGCCAATCTACTGCAGGATGAAGGACCGTGGTGCAATGTAATGTATCTCTGTTTGTAACTCCACAAAGTCATAATGACCATGTGGGTGTTACACAGGAGAGTTTTGTATAGCGCACTCACAGCCTAAGCGGCTTTCGGTACGCACTCGGCAGCCAACAGACTTCGTCTCACGCAACAAAGAGAAAGTGGGAAGCATAGCAGAGCCGGGAGAGCACTTGAGGTAGTGAGTAGCATGGAAGTAGCAGCTCAGGACCGCTGAAAAGGATGAGCCATAGTCGGCAGTAGGAGGATAGTTGTCGTTGCATAAAAATTGTGCAAATCGAATGTTAATGACGTGCCAGAGACTGACGAACGAAGCAAAATTGATAAACTGTCTCCCACAGTCCTGGCACTGCAAAAGCAGGTTGACGCGAGGTGAAGACCGTCGGATGCCAGGAACAAAAGAAGCGATCAATCACGAGTGTTGTTGTCAAGGCCATGCCTCATTCTGTTCTTTTGAAAGCATCGACAGACATGACAGGCAAACCATTCCTCCGCTTAAAGACCGTTGACGACATACACTTTAGCTCTGCAGGTCCTAGACTGTGGAACTCACTCCCACGATTCTTACGGAACGACACCTCTCCTCTCCTGCTGCCGACTATGGCTCATCTTTTTCAGCCGTCCTGAGCTGCTACTTCCACGCTACTCACTACCTCAACTGCTCTCCCGACTCTGCTATGCATCCCACTTTCTCTTTGTTGCGTGAGACGAAGTCCGTTGGCTGCCGAATGCGTACCGAAAGCCGCTTAGGCCGTGAGTGCACAATACAAAACTCTCCTGCCTAACACCCACATAGTCTTTGTGGAGTACAGACGGAGGTACATTACATTAAACCAATGCCTCCCATTGATGTCCAGCGAATCCCCGTTATGTGGCAAGCTATCAGCGCTAACCCTAGCGGGTAGCAGGATAGAGGAGCCGAATTTGGAGGCAGCAGGCAGTCGGCAAGAGAAGTCTAAATTGACCTCGGTGAGCGGTCGATGAATTCTGGCCGATGTCGGGCGAAGCAGCAGCTCGGAGTGGCTGCCAGTGTCACGCAGCTGCAAATGCAGCACCAAAGACACGTCTTTTTTCCCATCGAGAGCCCGTGTCAGCAACTGCTGGCAGGCCATGGAGCTGGCAAGCATGCCGTCGGCTGCAATCGGTGACCAAACTGCTCATGTGGCCACTCGGTGGTGGAGCAAGGCAGAGCCTCCGTCAGACATGGAAGCCAAGGACTGAAGGCAAGCAGAGCGCACAAACTACCAAGCTAGGAGAGGCAGTTCCGAGTCAGGATGAAGCCGAACGCGCTATGACTAAGCCACGCGAGAATGGCCGACACCTTCAAAGTGTCCTGAAACGTGCCTGGACACGTCCTCTCATGTGTCAAGGGCCTGCTGCAGCAGCAGCAGGCCCTTGACAGAGGTGGCCTGGGGCTGGCCCGCTAAAAAAAGCCTGATCCGACTTGGCAGCACATGGTGGATTTGAAAGGAACGCGTCTTGTCGGAACACGAAGCACAATGACCATAGGCAGCTGCAGCAGCAGCAGCCCTGCGGTCGAGACAGAGGTCAAGTACAGAACGCAATAGCACACAGCCAGCAGGTCCAAAACCACCACGGGCCATACCGCCATGGGAATCGCCGGACGGTGGGCGGTGGCTTGCTATGCTGGCTAGGCTTGCAGCACGAGGGAATCACGCTGCAGGCAGGCAGGCAGGCAGGCAGGCAGGCAGGCAGGCAGGCAGGCAGGCAGGCAGGCAGGCAGGCAGGCAGGCAGGCAGGCAGGCAGGCAGGCAAGGCAGGCAAGGCAGGCAAGGCAGGCAAGGCAGGCAAGGCAGGCAAGGCAGGCAGGCAAGGCAGGCAAGGCAGGCAAGGCAGGCAAGGCAGGCAAGGCAGGCAAGGCAGGCAAGGCAGGCAAGGCAAGGCAGGCAGGGCAGGCAGGCAGGCAGGCAGGCAAGGCAGGCAAGGCAGGCAGGCAAGGCAGGCAAGGCAGGCAAGGCAGGCAAGGCAGGCAAGGCAGGCAAGGCAGGCAAGGCAGGCAAGGCAGGCAAGGCAGGCAAGGCAGGCAAGGCAGGCAAGGCAGGCAAGGCAAGGCAGGCAAGGCAGGCAAGGCAGGCAAGGCAGGCAAGGCAGGCAAGGCAGGCAAGGCAGGCAAGGCAGGCAAGGCAGGCGACCAGCGGTGCAGCCAGCCTCCCGGTAGCACGTGGGCGTGGCGAATTATACACGTGCCTCGTTACTGCGCACGGAGGCAGCGGATCCCGTGCAGCAGTCCCGGTTACCGCCGGTGCCTTGGCCGACAAGGATGTGGCAAGCTCACTGCCCGCGGCGATGCTGGCGAGTGGCAGCACGGCCGCGTGCCTTGCGAAGTGGTCCAGGAAGCGCTCGAGGATGGCCAGCACGGTGGGCTGGTCCAGCAGTGCAGCAGGCTAAACGAAGAAGATCAGAAAGATCCAAAGATATTAGGGTCGCAGTGAAGCCAGAGACTGGGGGGGGGGGAGAGAGGTCGGGGAGAGAAGGTGGCGCGCTGCTGCTGCCACCTTGGGCACCACTCGCAAGCCTCGTGCCTCATGGTGCCCTCAGGTGCCCATGGCGCCGACGCTGCCATGCTAAAGGCACTCTCAGCATGGTACTCGGTCCACAAGTGTGTCCAGGACGTATTTCGACACCGTGTAACACACGACAGACTGACAGAAGAGGTGAGAATACGAGAAACGAATAAAGGGAGGAAGACAAAGGGAGCAAAGTAGTAAAAGAGGTGGAGGGTGAAATAGGAAGACAATAGACATACAGATAAGTAGTGAGTGTGAGAGTTTAAAAGAGAGAGAGAGAGAGAGAGAGAGAGAGAGAGAGAGAGAGAGAGAGAGAGAGAGAGAGAGAGAGAGACACACACACACACACACACCCACACACACACACACACACACACACACACACACACACACACACACACACACGGAGAGAGAGAGAGAGAGAGGGGACGAGAGAGAATGAAAGTAGAGGCTACAAGATAGAGACTACAGAGCAAGAAGCCTGTGCGACACAAACACATCGATAGAGAGATTGCCAGACAGACAGACAGACAGACAGACAGACAGACAGACAGACAGACAGACAGACAGACAGACAGACAGACAGGCAGACAGACAGACACACACATATATAAAGACGAAAAGAGCTAATGAAAGCAGAGATGAGACCATACAGACTGCAAAGCAAGTGGCCAAAAAAAGCTGTCTCCAGAATGCATCAGCACAAGTGCCTGGGGCTCTCCAACTGGCATCAGCAAGAGAAAATGTCTGAGCACAATTGCTATAGCAAACAAGATGAGGAGTACAGTGGCGAAGGCCATCTGACCCACGTAACGAGCCAGCGGCTAGGAGTACAGTGGCGAAGGCCATCTGACCCACGTAACGAGCCGGCCGGCTGGAGTGAGGGACGAAGACTCGAGGTCGGTAGGAACAAGGGACGAGAACGGCAGCTGATATCCAGTTAGGCAGAATGGAGTAATGCTGTTTACAGAAATCGATAAATGGAGGTCAATGACATCACAGGGCCTAGGCAGCAATTCGATCGACCTCGGAGGGGCATCAGTAATTGCACAAATCTCATTTTGCCATTCATCTGGGAAGTAATAGCCTGCCATCCCCTCGATGTAACCTCGATCCATTGATCGAGTAACTCATTCAGGCTTTTAGGATGGAGGCTAAGCACCAGATGCTGGCTGACAGACCCCCATTTCGGGCTGGCAATGGGGCAGCTTGGAATGAAAGCAAAAGGATCAAAGCACAGGTACAACCGAGTGTCATGGGCATAGAAATGAAAGCCTAGATTGCGCTTGGCAATCACATCGGCAAGAGGGAGAGTATAAATTGTGAAAAGATGTGTACCAAGCATAGAGCCCTGGAATACGCCGAACGATTGCAGTGCAGTGCAGGACCAAGCACGGAGCTTTGGGATAGAATAGTCCTACTGAGAAAGGAGCCCAACCTCATCACTTTCTAAAGAAGCCAATGCCGATTTGCTTCCACACGTGAGCCTGCATCTTTTTTTTTTTTACAACCAGCCAGTCCTTGCCGGAGAAAGATGGCCTCACAAATCTCCGAATTCCGACTGCCATTTTCATGACTCAGCATTAATGTGGGATTGGCATAACTGAGTTTTTTTTGGAGCATCCCGGTTTTTGCTATGTTGCAGAGGTGACAGAAACATGGTTCGATAAGGAGATAGATACTTCATGCAATTAGTGTTTCGATCCGACACATCAACTCTAATTATGCAGCTAAAGTCCTCCCTGTGCTCACAAAGCTGTGGCATTTTCAACGGCCACCAGTGGGGAATGAGGCGTTTCAGACGACAAGCTCCATGCCGTCCAAGATCTGTGTCTACTATGTAGGAGCTGGGGCAATGGCCTGTAAAGCTGGGCCAATGATGAGCCGTGACGTAGCATTAGCAGTTCTCTGAAATACAAATAGGTTATAAAAAATGCTAGCTGCTTAAACAGCCTCTTTTTGTATAGCAACAGAGAAGCTTTAGCTCTGCAGGTCCTAGACTGTGGAACTCGCTTCCACAATTCTTACGCAACGACATCTACTCTCCAACTGCCGACTATGGCACATCTTTTTCAGCGGTCCTGAACTGCTACTTCTATGCTACTCACTACCTCAACTGCTCTCCTAACTCTGCTATGCTTCCCACTTTCTCTTTGTTGCGTGAGACGAAGTCTGTTGGCTACCGAATGCGTACCGAAAGCCACTTAGGCTGTGAGTGCGCTATACAAAACTCTCCTGCGTAACACCCACATGGTCATTATGACTTTGTGGAGTTACAAACAGAGATACATTACATTACAAGAGCCTTTATGGCTATCACCACCGCTTGCAGTGGCGATAAAGGATTGCCCACCGAAGGAATCGAACCCACGACCTCGGGACCGAGGTCATGAAAGCAACCGCATTACCTAGTGTGCCATCACGGCTCTGAAAAAGTACTTCCATGTTCTGACATGCATACGCTGAAAGATGAATGCCCGCATACAGTTAGTGTGCAGAGCCAATGATCACGGTGCCGATGCTGAGGCTTCATTGCACACTCTGAGCATCAGATTACTACCCCTTCGGGATCGATTGCCCAAAACTTCCCACTGGAAACAGGCACCTGCTTCGTCAGACTACCTTCGGCGCCTTCCTACAAAGGGGCAACCTTCTCACTAGCTAACACCATCCCCAAAGGGGCGAGACACCGGCAATGACAGTTCTTTCTATACATTCGTCATTTGTGAAGCCGTTATGGCACATTGCGGTACGCTTGCTCACTGCTTGGGGGGGGAGAAGATCAGGCAGCCCTTGCACTTGGGCCACCAATGCTATCAGGAGCCAATCTGCCAACTACTATCAGCATAGCATGGCCAGCACAGCATAATTGATCTCTCTCTCTCTCTTCCTCTCTCTTTCTCTGTCTGTCTCTCTCTGTCGTCTGTCCGTCTCTCTCGCGTGCACTTGCCCGCACACACACACACACACACACACACACACACACACACACACACACACACACACACACACACACACACACACACACACACACACACACACACACACACACACACACACACACACACACACACACACACACACACACACACACACACACACACACACACACACACACACACACACACACACACACACACACACACACACACACACACACACACACACACACAAACACACACACCCCCCCCCCGACAGACAGCCAGTTGGGCTTGCAGCTGGGAGCACATAAGGGCAAGCCAAAGCAATGGGGTTTTTTAAGCGCATGCAGGCGTCCACTGGCCCGGGGCCCCACCATAGAATGCTGCCCTGAAGGGCCTTGCTGCTATGGTAACCTACCTTGGCAGCTTTCCTGTGCACTTGGCGATAATCGGTCATGAGGACTTTTCTCAAGTTGGGCGGCATCGGAAGCTCCAGCCGCAATGCAGACTGCGGGGGTGCCGCGTACACGACAGCACCGCTAGCATCCTCGTCTTCATCCTGGCAAGTGTAGGACAACAATGCTCGCAACAGGTGGGCACACGCTCGCGCGGACACACACACATGCACGCACAGACCACACACACCACAGATGAGCTGACAGCGGCGGCGGCAGTAGCAAAGAGCAGAAGAGCAAGCGCGGCGCTGGCAGGCACCCCCATCTTGCCTCGTCATTCCCATTGGCTGCACTCTTTTTGCTGCGCTGCTCGCCGCTGGCGTTCGACTCGGCCCTCGTCGCCTGCTCGCCCCTCGCCGGCGGCTGCTGGCGGCGGCGCCTGCGAGCGCCGCTGCCTCGAGGTCGCCGCCCCCTTGACGAGGAGGCGGCCATACCGGCGTCATCGCTGCTGCTGCTGACGGCGCTGCTGCTGCTGCTCGTCCTGTCGGCGGCGCTCTCGATGCGTCCATTGCTGCCAGCTGCCTGCGAGTCCTGCTCCTCTGAGTCGGCGGCACCGCCGCTTGATGCTGCGGAGCGGCTCTACCAAAAGCAGCCGCTTGCGCACTCAGCCTCAGGGTGAGAGCGCACTCAGCCTCAGGGTGAGAGCGCAAGTGCAAGCAATGCTGCAAGGCTGCGCTGGCGCTTGACACGTGTGCCGACGTGCGTGCGTGAGAGATCGAAGTAAAAAAGAAGAAGAAAGGGAGAAAGCTTGAAGATTGGCTGATTCAACAGCTCGAGCCGCCATCGCCTCCTGCAGTAGGAGGGCAATACAGAATTGCCTGCTGCAGGCGTGAGGCACCTACGACCCCCAGGCAGTGAAGAGCAAGAAAAAGAGAGAGAGAGAGAGAGAGAGAGAGAGAGAGAGAGAGAGAGAGAGAGAGAGAGAGAGAGAGAGAGAGAGAGCCAGTAGGACCATAGATACAACTACTAAACTAGTGAATAATTTGCTCACTAAAGCTGAGCAATCTCACACCCCAGATATTTAGTGTGCTGTGGATAGGTTTTCCATAAGCGTTGAAAAAATGGATGGCACATATTCGTGCCTCCTCGACACGGCTTCCATCTGCAGAAAGGGTTCAGTCACAACCTGCTACCTCCTTTAAAAATTCTTATAAACTTTGCGCGAACGACAAGGGCTCCAAATATAAGAGAAGTAAACAGAGTCCAACCCCTCTAGTAAACTAGTGGACGAACGTAGCCTAGAGGATTTAATTTTTCACTCGATAAAGAGATCATTCCAAAGCCATCAAATCGATCACTCCGACACCGGCACTTAACAAAACCCAGATTGGATTCCCGAGGCCCAGGCAAATTATCACTAAGTAACCCTTCTGACTTTGTCTTACCAAGATTCTCGAAAAGATGGTCGCTAAAATCATTGTGGAGATTATGGACAAGACTGAAATTTCCGTCGGGATTTAAGCAACACTCGGGGGCAACCGAAAAAGCTATCAAGTCTGTGCAGTAAGTGAGTGATGAATATGGCCGTGAGGTTAGTTGATAAATCCGAGAAGTATGGTCACATGTCTCCTTTGCTAAAGGAGCTTCGATGGCCCCCAAAAGATCAACGGATTCTGCTAAAATCTTACTCTGACATGCGAGGCCTGCCTTGGATAGGGCTCTTCATACCTAGCATAACTGAAGCACAAATTTCGGCCTTCTCGTGCTCTCAGAATATTAAATTACCTGTTCCCATCGTTCTATTAAGGACTGCTGGCTACATGAGCATTTGCTCGGAAGGCCATAGGCTGTGGGACTCACTTGCACAATTCTTACGCTAGCAGTTCCTCTTAAGCAGATCAGTACTCACTTGCAGATGGGAATCACTCACTGGTCAACACATTTTTACTAAGTCACGTTATTGAAATACAATTTGTCATTTATTACTTCACTTCACTTTATCACTTCACAGCAAATGTAAAGCACCTAGCAAGAGATTTGAGTTCTCTGAGGGCGCTTTATCAATTGAATTATTATTATTATTATTATTATTATTATTACCAATTTGTATGTGCTCAACACGAAGATGAGTCAAATTGCAAAATTGGCTCTACTTTTTTGTAATGCACACCAACAGTAACAGGCCTACGGTAATACCTGTAAAAAATGAAGTCCTAGACTACTTCTTAAGATTTCTTTGCCTGTCTCTTGTACAGCTGTTCCCAGTTCGGGAGCATCTCTGGGGAGTGTCCAGCAGTGGTTAGCCAGCATTGAAGTGGACCATTTTCCCTGGTATCTTGGTTCTATTGTTGCATGTATTTTGTATATCCCTGCTGCAGTCCCATTGAAAGGGCAGCAATTTTCGAACCACCATAGAGATGCCAGCTGCACTTGTTATACTCACAGAATTCAGTAGCTGCTTTAAGTTATTGCATGTCTCTTTCACGAGGACAGCATGCGCTACTGGAATAGACAGAAGACGGTTTCCATTGTGCAAAAGCACAGCCTAAAGACTCAGTTTCGAAGAGTCTACAAATAGTCTCCATTCTTGTGGGTAATGAGCGATTTGTAAGGCGTTCATGCGGTCCTCAATATCGGAACAGATTACCTGATTACTTTCCTTTCTGAAGAAAGGCTCCAAGTGCTGGTGGAGCTTTCGATATAAAGTAATTGTGACATCTTTGAGAAGATTCCATTGTTGGTGTCTTGATCCTAGCAACTTTGCCTTATTCTCGGATAAGTCCAAATCACGAACCAGGTCATTTAGTTCTTCCTGTGTTATTCCGTGTGGAGTTAATGATGCACCACAGTGGAAATCGGGATCCCTGCGTGTTGACATACCAGGAGAAGAACAGGTCGGCTCACCCTTGTCCTCATCAGATGAATCAAGAGAATATTCTGCTGGAGGTCCTGGGATAGGAAGTACCACACCATGTGGAACTGGCCTCTATGTAGACAGAATGTTTGGGTAGATTATTCTCGACTTCTGTTTTGCTATTCTGCCGGAAAGAGGAGGAACCAAGCAGAAGTAAGTCATTTATGTGGCTGCTTGGCACTTTCCACACCGCGGGGACTGCAAATGGCAGATGGCATTTTGCCCTTCAACCACTGTGAAAGCTGTGCTGTACATGTAGCACAGCATAAATGCAGGGCCCAAGGCTGGTCTCGGTAGCCCACCTTTCATCAGAAGTAAGGAAGATATGCCCTCTTCATTGGAGAAGTGATACTTTTCTTCTGGTTGGCAAATGCCACTTCCCCACAGAAATAGCAAACATTGTCCACGATATTAACACACTTTCAAGGCACTGCTGCTCTGTATGTATTGCACCTCAATGGATACAATAATAACAGATCCATGTAACAGTAACTTAAACTGTCTCGCACTAAGTCTGAAATATTTTAAATGCTCAACCTCTCCAAATGGGCTTATGACGTCAGCTTACTGCAGCAGCCCCCATGGCAGTAGTATTGCATTGCATCAGAAATTGATGCAACCAGCTCTGGATGATTAGTACACGGTAGTATCATGCAATGCGATGCAATATTACACCAGTCCCAGGGTTGTTTGTGGTTATATTCGTCTTCAGCAGACCTAGATACTACAGATTAGGACCTTTTCAAGACAGTAACGATTTCAATGTTGACCGGTGTAGTTGTTGAAACTAAAGACGGGGAAGCATAGATAGGGTATGATCATTGCTCAAATACTCCAGACCCAACTATGTTTGGCTGGGGAGGGGTAGAGGAAAATACACAGGCGAACAAGAAATATCTTGAGCAGGAACTGCTTCCATTTTTGTGCTGAGCATAGCAGCAGTGGTATTAAAGCAGAGTATCCTGAGCGTTGGCACAATATTAGCAATTTAGGGGCCTAAACAATTCTTGCACCTTGAGGATCGAGATTAAAACCTCCAAAAGTTACCGATTTTAATAAGCTTGGGTCAAGGAAATACCCCAGAACTTATGATTCACAAGAGTTAGGACTATTTATTGATATCCTGCTACCACCTCGGTTTATTTACCGGGTGCATACTAACAAGCAAAATGAGCCCGTTAGGCAGCCAACAGATATCTATCATAGATTAACACGCTGGAGTGCAAATATATCTGCGACCCCTAGTTTATGAATAGTTATAGGCATTCGACTGCGAAACATAAACCAAAGCACACAGAACGGGTTCACTCAATTAACATAGTGCCTTTTATGATGGCGCTTTCATAAACCATGCATACAACAGAAAAGATGACGAGATCAAGCGTCTTATAGAGGCCTTTGAAACATCCATTTGAAAAGGACAAATTTGATCACTCTATAGAGGCGGAAAACGGCTGCATTGTCTGTTTTGGAGGTACTGAAACATGGACGGTAGTATGAAAAACACAGTGCACCAATTACTCATTTCCTAGCCTCATAATATCCCATATATATATATATATCTATATCTATCTATCTATCTATCTATCTATCTATCTATATATATATATATCTATATATATATATATATCTATATCTGTGTGTGTATATAAAATGAGTTATATATCTCATTTTTATATACATGCATACGGACATATACACACACATATACATAAAGCTGCAACTGGAATACACATTGTATGCACATAGAGGACCAAGATGCAACCTCAAATATTTCAGCATTTAATGGATGGCTGGCCAACTGAATCTCACCAAAAACCAGGTGCCAAAACAAACGAAATGATCTCTGGTTTGAAGTATCTGGTGCTATTTCTGGTTTCTGACATAGTCGCCATTTTCTAAGGATATTATTTTGTAGTGCAGTCTGAGCACTGAGAAGTAAGATTTACGAGATTAATCAAGTAGCCCCTCTAAGAAAATGCATCTCAAAAAATGTGCCGGGCATTTTCTCGGCAATCATCAAGAGCTTGAAGCATACTATTTTGAGTATGCACACAGACATACGCCTGACGGGGTTTGAAAAGATGCAGAAAGGAAAAACTGCCGAACAGCATTTGATGACAAGGAATTCAAGTATTCTAGTAAGCTATTGCCCAGGCCTTCGTACTAGCTGATTTGAGAGCAGCCTCTTTTTGCACAGAGACAGAAGAGCCTTTTTTACGGCTATCGCCGGCGCTTGCAGCGGCGGCGACAATAAAGAATCGCCCACCGAAGAAATCGAGCTCACGTGACCTCGGGGCCGAGGTCACGTGAAAAGCAACCGCCTTACCTAGTGTGCCATCACGGCTCTCTCAGTTAGTCAAGTGCACACACTAAATTGAATTAATTCTCAAAATCTCAAGGGAAACTCGCAAATACATGCAGATCACCAGTTTTGACATCACAGGCGTTCACCAAGACTTCTAAAACAGCTATTTACGGTTCAACAACTCTTTTCACCAGGAAACTAAGCTGGCTAGTTTCTTGCTCTAGCTGCACTATCGACTTGTTGTATAGTCTTAAACCATACCGGTGCATAAAAGAACAAATGCCTAAACCATTCATTCCAGAAGAAGTGCTCGACAGTCATTGGGATTGGTTTTTTAAGAGGGAGATACCTGGCACACCCAAAAATTCTTACTTTGCTGTGCTCTGATGGTACCGAAAACTATCGTTCGAAAACCCCAACTGTTTCCAAACTCACTAGAAACCGTCAAATAAATCATGCGCACACACACACACACACACACACACACACACACGATATATTAATAATAATAATACAGTTGTTTAACACCCTCAGAGAACTGAATCTCTTTCTAGGCGATATTCGGTCGACGAAGACGGTGCCAAAACAGATCTTTGATGTATAAAATACCTGAGCAACCACTGCTCACCAATCGGCACTGGCTTCCCATTAAGCAGCATACAGCTGCAAGATTCGGACATACACTTGTAACTCGCATCTAGTTCTCTCCATTTTCTTGTTCAGACCTGAAGTGGTTTCACACCAAGGTCCCTGTCACCTTAGATGCTCTTCTGCCTCCGGTCGATTGATTGTGCCACCTCCTCCCCGTGTAGCTTCAAATTCCTTGAGACAGTGCCTTCAGTTACTATTCGTCTAAAGTTTAGAACTCACTAACGACCGAAATGACGTTAGTCCCAGACTTGACTACATTCCCGTCCTTCGTGTGCTTGTGTGTTGCAAAACTGCACGTTGTGATAAGGGCAAGAGCAATATGCTTTTGTACAGCATCCCAGTGGACTTTTTAATTGCATGATTTGAGTGCTTAACTGTGGATGATTTAGTACATGCTACTAAGAAAAGGTCCAACTAACCGGCAGCAGTGAGTGCCTTCTTGTGTAGTATTGCATGTTTGTCCTATACATATACATATACATCCTATACATCTCCTTTTCACTTGTGTTATACTTGTGTCCTCTTACATCGTTGTGCGGTGAGCTGTGATGGCATACTAGGTAAGGCGATTGCTCTTCGTAACCTCTATCCGGAGATTGTGGGTTCGAATCCTGCAGTGCAGAACCCTTTATTGCCGCTGCAAGCGATGGTGATAGCCTTCAAGGCTCTTCTGCCGCTATACAAAAAAGAGGCTGCTAAATCAGATAGTATTTTTTATCTTTATTTTTTACTGCGTCTCTTGCAGCATCTTGTAAAATGCCTGGGTATAGATTCGGTTCTCTTAGCTAGCGATACACACAAGACTTAGCATTATTAACCAATTATGAGCAGCCATGCTAATGACAAGTATGGTGGTGAAGACCAGCCGATAAGTGCAGGACAGTCTAGCGAGAAAAGCGCACACATAGCACATGCCAAATATGTGACCACCACCACCACCACCACCACCACCACCACCACCACCCATATGCCAAATAAAGGCATGAGATTCGGCACCATAGCAACAGCAGAGGCAACCCGACTGTTGCTCCTGCCCTGCTATAAATAAATAAATAAAATATAATTCAATAGTAGAACGCCCTAAGAGAACTTGATCGCTATTCAGGCACACTTCCCATATGTCGCAGGGCTCGAGCCCACTCACGACCTCAATCAGACCTTGGTCGGGGCGATCACTTTAACCACTGGGACAAACCAGCTCGGCATACCTGGTCTTCGTCGGCCGACAGCGTTCCATCGTCATCACTGTCGTCGCTGCTGCTGTCACTCGTGCTTCCGCTCGTGTCACTCGACTGTGTGCCATCGTCATCGTCACCACCGGCGCCGATGGCGTGGCCACGCTGCCGGCGACTGACACCGCCACCTAGCCGGCGCCTCTTTCGCCTGCTGAACACCTGGTCGAGAATCTCGTCGATCTTACGCTTCCGAGCATTGTTGCTTCGGCTGACGGCCAAGGGGGAAACAAAGAATAAACAAAAAGTTGACAAGAACACTTCCGTCGACAATCGACGGTCGAGACAATGGGGCACTCCATCGTCGCACTCTCACTTCGCGCACCGAGGGGAACACGATCCTGCAGCTTGTAGTGCCTACAGAAGCTACACTTCCAGCCATGGAGAAAAAGGCATTCGCCTTCGGCAAAAAGCGGACGCAAGCGCCGAGCCGAAACGAACGGCCATCGAGCATCGAGTCGCACTATTTATCTTTATTATATTTTCATCATATTTTTGTTAAATTTACCCTCCCATTCGAGATCCGGCGCGTTCGTCCAAGCCTCGTGCCTACGTTGCGTCGGGGGGGGGGGGAGAGAGCGAACAGGCGGCACACTTAGACGGCGGCAGCGCACTTTGGCTGCGGCGGCGCCTACGTACATGCGACGTGCCTCATCTCGCAGCCTCTTGGCCAGCTTCACGTTGTCGGCGGTGAGTCTCAGCAGGTGCTCCTCGCTGATGCGCCGGTCCCAGCTACCGCCGAGTAAGCAGCATCGAGAGAGAGAGAGAGAGAGAGAGACCGTGCCAGCAGCAAAGCAGGACACGAGGAACGATGTACGACCAAGCAATGAACTAACGCACCGGTCAGCGCCGATGCCTCGGCGCTGGCCGAGGTGCAAACGCTGGCCGAGGTGCAGGCGCTGGCCGAGGTGCAGGTGCGGATGGTGCAGCTGCAGCCAGTGCAGCAGCACCACCACCACCACCTCAATACTTCTGAAGAGAACAATGCCTTCGATGCCTATGTCATTACCCGGCAACAAGCGACACGGTAAGTGACGTCAAGTGAAACCCGGCATAGAAAACAACATCGGCAGACCAATCGATCGGAGAGGTCACACCAATCGGCACTGACCAAGTGGCACCAGCTATTTCTGATCGGAAATAGCTGGTGCAGCGATTGGCTTGCTTTGCCCTGCAGGGTGCCTGGGTGGTAGATTGCGCGACAAAGTGAACTTTAATAAGGAGCTAAAATAATGCAAGAGTCGGGCACTGCAAACGGACCGTAGATTCCTCGTGCAAGAAAAAAACACCACCATTAAGTTCTTATTAACAAGCTAGCAATTGCAGTATTAATGCTGAGTTAGTTGAAAGCATGAATCATACATATGGCTAACCTGACAGGTTGTTTGATAGAGGAGATAAATTCGATAGCATGGAAGACCCTGGGTCTTAACTCAGAAGGTGCTTGCTCTACCGGGCAGCCGACAAAGTTCACAATCATGTGAACTACAAAAGAGATCAGTCCTGTCGGCTGCTGTGACAATCGACAAGAGGTAAAAACCATGGACTGCATTTAAGATGGTCGCACAAGCACTTTGCAAAGAACTTTCTGCTTAGGACCAGTAAACAAATGACTGCAACTGCACATAAAATGGTAAAATAAAAGGTGCACATTTTGATTTTATTATGCTTGTTGCCTTTGGCTGGCGATATTTGTGAACCAACCAACGTAATATTTAGTGTCTCGGCCAACACACAGTCGTAAACATAAATCGTGCACACCCTGACTAGCATTTGCCAAGATTGCAAAAAGCTCGTGCATATTTCGGTTCTTCAAGATGTTAACAGAAGAGTCATAATCTTCAAAGCAAAAATTGCTCCACCTACCAAAATTGTTCCCTCGTGCTGGCCCGAGCTACTGCATCACATGTTGGATCACAATGCATCAAGGCAGATACTAAAACCATACCCCTACAAATGGTGTTAGTCCAAGAAATATGCCGAATAAGAGGTGTTTTAACAGTCAACTGATAAAACTCAGACCAAAAGAGAGTTCTTCAACAGTGGCACGATTAATAGTGGGCGTCATAGTAGAATGGTCCTTTATGTACTTTTGTGTGCTCATGCAGTGCCTGTTATCACTAACCAATTGACACCCTTCCTCCCCAGCGTTTGTAAAGTACCTAGAATGAGATTTGGTTCTCTTGGGCATTATACACATGTAATGATAATAATAATAATATTACAGTTGATATAGCATCCTCAGAATTCAATCTCTTTCTAGGCACTTAACATTTGCTGCAAAAAAAGCACACTCGAAAGGTTAGTGGCAGCATGCTCAATAAACAACAGGAATAACGTGGTTAAGGATGGTATGCACAGGGTCAGCATGAAAGTATGGTTAGTGGCAGCATGTGCAGTGTCAGCACGCATAAGGACACAAAGGACGAATCACATAAACCCACTAAATGTTGTGAGAAATAGATGCATTTTTAGATTCTTTTTAAATGTGGTCAAGTCAGGGAATGTCGTGATGCAAGTCGGGAGTGAGTTCTAGGCTTTGGGAGCATACAAACTAAAGGCAAGGTCTCCAAAGAATATAGGTAAACAATTAGATTCCGAATAGCTGGTGGTACGATGCTTAGCCTGGTGGGGCAGTAGATCTGATAGGTAGGCCAGAGCCAAAGAATGAAAGACCTAAAAATGAGTGACAAAACCTTGAAGTCGATGCTTTGCTTGACTGGGAGCCAGTGCAGGTGGACAAGAAGTGGTGAGATGCGGCAACTGCAATGCTAACGACAGACAAGCCTAGCTGCAGAGTTTTGCACCAACTGTAAGCGCCTGATTGCACAGGCCGGCAGGCCAGCAAACAGTGAGTTACAGAAGTTAAGACAGAATGTCACGAATGCATGGACCAATTTAGATAAGGTATCCCTGTCTAAACAACCCCAAATTTTAGCAATGCTATGTAGCTGACAGTACGCAGACTTGACAGATGTGGTCGTCTAACAAAAGGTCACTTTGGAACATGACACCTAGATTTCAAGCTGATTCAACAGGAGATATGCTGGCAGAGTCAATTTTGAGCCTTCTGCTTTCTGAATCACACTGGGTTTGCCCATAACTAATACGTTGGTTTTATCATCATTCAATTTAAGAAAGCTTGCTGCCATTCATATGAGGATGTCATAAATACATGCAGCAAGAGAGTTGAAAAAAATTCGACCTGCCGGAGGGCTGGGAGGGATCAAAACAAACGTACAACTAAGTGTCATCTGCATAGAAGTGAAAGCATAGATTGTGCCTGGCAATCACATCGGCAAGAGTGAGAGTATAAACTGTAAAAAGAACCCTTAGGTACCCCATATTTCAGTGTTTCCTCGGATGATCTTTATCCATTTACATCAATACTCTGGAGTCTCCCACTGAGATAGGACCCGAACCATTGCAATGCAGTGCCAGTGATACCAAGGCAAGATGAGAGACGCTCAAGAAGAACTTGGTGATCGATAGCATCAAAAGCTGCTGAGAGATCGAGCACAACAAGGAGAGACACTCTACCTCAGTCTGCATTCCTAAGTAGATCGTTACACACCCGAAGTGATGCTGACTCTGTGGAGTGACTAGCTCTAAAGCCAGACTGGAACTTACTGGCAAGGTTTGAAGTTTCAATATGTGAGTTCAGCTGGTCTGCCACGACTCATTCCAGTGTCTTTGATAGAAACGGTGTAATTACTATTTTTATGAATCCTTTTCGTCAGCAGCCTCACAACAAAGCAACTTCATCTGCATTCGCTGGCAAATAAGCGAATAAAAACGACAAAACAAATCAACTTTATTTGAAAGAAGCTAAACAAATTACGGCGACTTCATCGATATAATACGATGAGTACAAAACAGGCTCCAGCTCATTCGGGAGCATTACAGAATCTCTGCCTTACAGCTGGTAAAGAGGCGTTTGTGTATTGCTTCTTTGAGCTAATTCTATCGTAATACAGATCTTACGTAGTCTCGGAAATCTCATTAACTCAGCAGGAATGTGCTCATACTTCACGATCCAGGACGAGGGTTCGAGTCCTGAAGCAGCCCACTTTTTATTCCCCATTGCAAGAGGAATGGAAGCTGCCAAGGCCACTGTGCAGCTGAGGCTGTAACAACAGCTAAGCAGAACTTGTATTCCTGCTTCTACGACAGCTCTTGCAATAGCAACAGTAGATGCTCAAATAAAGCTTAGTCGAAGAGTGGTTCCTCACACAAGCTTGATCAGATACCGAATTGGCTCTTCCGGTCAGCTCTTCCCTCGAGTAGTACAGTCAATGTCATCCATCATAATACTGTCACGGTGTAAACCTAACTGCACTTTACAAGAAAAATATCTGAATGTCCTTGACATATGCAACTCGATGTTTAATTTAACGTTCGGTCGCTGAACTTTTGGCGGCAGTCACCACTAGCTCACCAATGTGAGGCAGAAGGATACACATCTGATCCTCCAGATAGACTGTGCGTCACCTCACGGTTGGATAATTCCATTTTGTCTAGTGCTGCTGCGACCTGAGGGATCACTAGCTGCATTTTGCCAAATACCCGAGTCTTTTGGTGAGGAATCTTTGTTATTTTCAATACAGTAGCACAGTAGCTTCAGTGTCCGAACCTTACTTGGCTGCACAAGTGGCATCAGCATTTGCAGAGGCAGGGTTTAGGGCTGCTATTTCACTGTTTAATCGTTCCTCCTCAGATAAGCTCATATTCACATTTTACACCACTCTTTCATTCTGTTTTCAGCCACAGCTGCTGGAGCTACCGGTGTTTCCCTTCCTTCCCGGATCTGTATGCTGTCTCCCTCCCTCCCTTTATTTCTCCGTCTGCCTGTCTCGCTCTGTCTGTCTCTCTTTCACTTTCTATCTGCGCCATCAAAATGAGGTGGGCTACAGCAATTGTACTGAAGCCGTTTCGTCCTGGCCGGTGCCAAATAACAACTCAAATCCTGTGCTAAATTCTCCACTCGATCACCCTGGCACTGTTATTTCTTTTTTCTTTCAAGGTTCCACCTTAGACCGATCCACTCCAAGTGGAACGGGCCACTTTGCTTCTGATAATTAAAATAGATCTGCTCGTCATTTAGGCAAGCACCAAGAAGGGCAGGACCAGACGTCTTGTGAGGGCAGGAGCAGACGTCTTGTGAACGCATTGACATTCACTCATGGGATCATGCATTAACCTAGGGTCTTTGCCCAGGGATAGGGTTATTTTGCTACACGACCCAGTCGTTTGACAAAGCAAGACCTTTTGAAAAACCAAAAAGGCCCCTTCACATGTAAAGACTGAGCTTTTAAAGATGTTTGCAAAGCCACGAGTTAGTACATGTAGTGTTATGGATCCAAGCTGACGAGTTTGTGGGTGGGAATGTGCATGCGCAGGTGCAGGCACTCTCATACATTGGCATGCACACACACATTCAGATCGGCATGCACATGATGATGCATATGACGTGAATGTACGTGATCGCACACAGGGGCAATTTACAACGACTCGTGAGATGACCTACACACTCACGAACAGCTACGGATACATGCACACACAAGCACACACACATAGGCACGCACTGGCACGTGTGTGCGCAGTCACGCAGGTGTACACACCCACACTAATGTGCACGTGCAAACATACAAACAAGACACCCATAATGCAACAGTAGCAATCATCGACAGAGCCAAGCTGCCAGTAAAACCACTACCTGCTGCTCCAGCCGTTGAAGTGGATCAAGTACTCGGGCAGTCGAGCGCCATTCCTCTCTCGGCCTGCATGCGTCTCGAGTATCTACAGCGAGGCAAGAAAAGTAGCTGGAGGAGGAAGGAGCACCAGGAATGGTGCCTTCAGCCGAATTCACAGCGCTGCCAGCCAGCATCGCAGGGATCGCCAGCAGACGCTTTGTGCGACGGACTGCTCGACAGTTTAAGAAGCCAGCTGTCGGCGCACAGAGCTGCGCTGACACAGACTGCAGGACAAGGGGAGGGCAGCTGATGAAAGTGGCTAAGAGCATTAGACTGAGCCGCTCAGCCACGATTCTCCCAATGCCTGTCAACAGCGATCAGCTTTCGAACAGCATTAAACAAAAAGATCAAGGCAAGGCTTGATCTTGCTCCCACCATTGCAAGCCCTAGCACAGACTAATAACAAAGGCCGTCACTTGGTAAGCCTACGAGTAAGGTGCTTGCGACCTGGGATTCGAGTCCTGCACCTGGCAACCCGTTACTGTCCACCATGGCTGTGGAAATTCTGCAGCTATACAAATGAGGCTGTTGAATCAGCCGAGCTCTACTTTTACTATCACCCAATAGCCAGAGCATACCCACCTTGCCGTTTTTTTTCTTTGCCTCATAATTATTTCTTAGTTATAAGCCGGAAATGATTTTCAAGTCCTCCGAGTCTCTTGGCTGGAACGTGTAAGTAAGCATGTGGCTGCTTGAAAATAGGGAACCAAACTTTAGACTGCCGTCGGGATATTGGCATTATAGGGGGCCAATCCTAGAATTTGGGGGCTGCATCAGAAGGTATGCTTTGACTCTCTAAGACGAAGTTTGAGCCTGCATTTGATAAGATGCGGCATATTGCCGGACAGACCCTTTAACACCCTTCGAAATTGAATTACATCTTTAGCAGCTCTAAAATATATGACCATCCTCTTAAAAATAAGAGAAGGCCTACCGAAAAGTTTTATTTATGAGATTGTGTTTGCATCGGAGGTAACTTCTACTACTTGTGCTTATGCTGATACTACTTGTAGAGACCCCCCAAAAAACAGACCGCACTGAATGGGCCTGCCGAAGGCGCATGAATTAGCAGGCTTTCTATACTAATCACAAAAGTGGTTCCTTTATCGGGAGCAGCACCTCAAATCTTAGCACAGAATGCAAGCCATCCGACAAGCCTTTAGAAGCTATCTCCAGATTTCGCACAGATCTTGGAGTTACAAACTCTACAGGTTACACACTTGGGCAACTTGTTATATAATTTTGGTTAGTACCGGCCGATTGTTGCTACATAGTAGCCAACAGAGCAGGTTTAAAGGGGAAGTTTTCCAGCAATTCTTGAGGATTCCAGAGGATTCCAGGCATTTACAAAATTAGCCGACTAACAGCCTCATTTGTACAGCCGCAGAAGAACCTTGACGACTATCGCTACCGCTTGCAGTTGGCAATAAAGGGTCGCCAAGAGCAGGACTCGAACCCACGACCCCTCGGTCAAACGAAGAGCACCTTATCTCCTCGGCATCACGGCCCAGTTGGCAGTAACTGACCAGGCTGCCAGCGCTCCCCACTCCCACTTCTGGGTCCGAGTATTCTAAGACACATCAACTAATGCTCAGAGCAGCAATCAGTAAATATTGTTCATGATAGAGCAAACCAGAGATCTCAGAACATCATACACAACTTCTTCCACAAAATAACACAAAAAAGCATGCTGGTAACTTGAAATCACAAAGCCAGTTTATGAGACGCACAATAACTAGCAGTCGGAGGTCTACATCTTTGATAATAATGCGCTCTTTCATTTAACAATATTTTGCAGTGCACAGTGAAGCAACACTATTAATGGTCTCGCTCAGCGTAAAAAAATCATCTATGGATTGTGCACACTCTGCATTGAAGAGAAAGGCTTCTGGGTAGCCATTTTGGATATGCCCATATGTAGCTTTAAATTGGCTGGAGCAAATCACTTTATAATACGTCTTTTGTATAGCAGACAAAAAAAAAAGAATCCACATTCAGGTTTATACAACTTCCTCAGAGAAAGTTAAGAAGCTTTATACGACCAATAGCTGATGGCAAACAAGGTATCCTGCTTGGGAGAGCACGCAAAAGTTCACAATAAGTCACTCACGGCCACTGGTTAGTGGCACTGCTGGTTAGTAACATGCACCGAATCATGCGCAGAGAAGCACGGCGCACAGGACAAACAGACACAAGCTCAGTGGGTCACCTCACTGAGCTTGAACGATTGAGAACAACGATCAGTCTGGCAGACGAAGCACTGGCGTGCTTTAAATCATACTTGTCTGATCGTGTTCAATCCATGTCGTGTGGGGGTCAGGTCTCACACACGAGACAGGTCACATGTGGAGTCTCTCAAGGGTCCGTCCTCGGCCCTTGCTGTTCTCCAGTTATACTCAACCTCTGGGAAAAGTGACTAAGGCCCATGGAATAGGATATCACTTTTATGCTGACGATACTCGGCTGTATTTGTCTTTCAAACCGTCGGAATCTGCGGCAGCCACTGAGAAACTGAATGCTTGCCTTGCCGACATTCAATCCTGGATGTCGGAAAACTTCTTGAAACTAAATGACGATAAAACCGAACTGCTGCTCATAGGACACCCTAAGCTTGTGGCTGGATTACAAGGCTTTGCTCTTCTAATAGGCGATGCTGCTGTGCAACCATCACCACGTGCTCGAAATTGAGGTGTCGTTTTTGACAGCTGCCTCAATTTTAAAAGCTTCATTCAGAAGACTGCTTCTGCAGCTAGCCATCACGTCTGATCCCTATCCAAAACTAGGAGCTGTCTTCCACAGTGGCTTGCAAAAAATTTAACTAGGTCCTTAGTTCTGTCTCGGCTTGATTATTGCAATTCTCTTTTGGCTGGGCTGCCAAAGAAAGCAACTAGGCCATTGCAGCTGACTATTAATATGGCTGCAAGGCTAGTCTTCAAGTCCCAGGGGTTTGAGCACGTGTCTCCTTTGCTAAAAGAGCTAAGATGGCTGCCCGTTGATCAATGGATACGGACCAAAGTTCTTATGCTGACCCACAAGGCCCGCCAGGTCTTGGCTTCTTCGTACCTAGCTGAACTGCTGGACCAGTTTGAGCCTCTTCGGGCCCTCAGGTCCTGTATGGACAATAAATTAGCTGTTCCATTCCTCTGCTTAAAGACCGTTGGCAACAGAAGCTTAAGCTCTGCAGGTCCTAGACTGTGGAACTCGCTTCCACAACTCTTATGCAACGATAACTACTCTCCTGCTGCCGACTATGGCTCATCCTTTTCAGTGGTCCTGAGCTGCTACTTCCATGCTACTCACTACCTCAACTGCTCTCCTGACTCTGCTATGCTTCCCACTTTCTCATTATTGCGTGAGACGAAGTCTGTTAGCTACCGAGCGTACCGAAAGCAGCTTAGGCTGTGAGTGCGCTATACAAAACTCTCCTGCGTAACACCCACGTGGTCTTTATGGCTTTGTGGAGTTACAGATGGAGATACATTACATTACATTAGAACAGCATGTGGTGTGGTGAGAGGCCTGATGTGAAACCAATTTAGATAAGTAGGCTATTGGATTAGGAGACTGGAGATGAGTAGGGGACTGGAGGGAACTAAAGACAAGTGACATATCTTGAAGTCGACACAGTGCTGAATAGGCAGCCGGTTCAGACTGGTGAGCAGTGGCGCATTGGAGCAGTTGTGACGTCAATGACAGACAAGCCAAGCCACCGAGCTTCGAACCAGCAGTAAGCGTCTTATTGCACAGGCAGGAAGACCCAAAAGTCCCATAAGCCTTTCCAAGACATCACAAATGGCTGGACCAGCTTAGCAGTAATGCCCTTATCTAAGCAAGTCTGAATATTTGCTAAGTTATGTAGGCGAAGGTAAGCAGACTTGACCGTCGAGCTGCCGAGCTCAGCCAGTGGCAAATCATTTTTGAAAGATTCGATGAAAAGGTCTTCAGTAGATGCGCTGGCCGAGCAAATTTGGAGAGTCACGATTCTCAGTTTCCAAGTAACACTACATTGGCCCATAATAAGTAAGTTGGTTTGGCCATCATCAAATTTGAGAACGTCTGCAGCCATCAAAATGTAAATGTCAGTAGTAGTAGCTGTTAGGGAGATGAGTTTTAGATGGTGAAAGGGAGTGAAGGATCAGAGTGCAAGTACATCTGCGTGTCGACCACATGGAAATGAAAGCCTAGACTGTACTTGGCGATTAAATGGGCTACAGGATGGTGATAAGTTGTAAAAGCTAATCATTTGATCGTGATTCTTTTACAACACGTGTAAAATGCCTAGAAAGAGATTTAAATTCTCTGAGGGTAATATATAAATGTATTATTAAAATTATTACTATTATAAAAAAGGGGACCTAAGATGTGGACCTAAACAAATCCCCGGGGCAAAGCATACTTAAGAAACTCTGTGACTGGTTCACTTTCCACTGAAATCTGCTGTCTGCATTCTCCATCCGAGATAATACCTAAACCATTGCACGGCAATGCCTGCGATTAGACGACAACAAGGACTTGGTGATTGATGATTGACCAAAAGCTACTGCGAGATGCAGCAGTAACTAGCTGCTAGATTCTACCTAAGTTAACATTCATGAAAAAAAGGTCGTTACAACACTTGCAACAGTGCTGATTTAGCCAGTGATTAACAAAAAAAACTTGACCAGAACGTCCTCGTGCCCTCGAGTCCTCTATGGACAAGACATTAGCCGCTCCATATTTGCACTTAAAAATAGTTGGCAACAAAAGCGCTTGCTCTTCAGGTCGTAGACTGAGGAACTCGCTACCACAGTTCTTACAAACGCAATCCACTCTCCTGCTGCCGACTGCATCACATCCCTTCCAGCCGTCCAGATCTGCTACTTCCATGCTAGCCACTTCCTCGAATGCCCTCCTGACTCAGCTAAGCTTTTCAGTTTTACTATGCTCCGTGAGACGAAGTCCGTTGGCTACCGTATGTGAACCGAAAGCCACTTAGGCTTTGAGAGCGCTACAGAAAACTCGAGCCTAACACTTAGTCCTTGCAGTTTCGAGGAGTTACAGGCGTAATGGCTCACTTGGTAAGGCAGTTGCTTTTCACAACCTCGGCCCCCGAGGTCGTGGGTTCGAATCCTGCGGTAGGCGATCCTTTATCACCACTGCAAGCGGTGGTGATAGCCGTTAAGGTTCTTCTGTCGCTATACAAAAAGAGGCTGTTAAATCAGCTAGTATTTATTTATTTATTATATTCCATCATTACTTGCTTGGTTTGAAGTTTAGATGTAACAGCTTAACTGGCTTGCCATTACTCGTTCGAGTGTCTTTGACAGGAACGGCAATAGGGAGGCTGGGCAGAAGTGTGAGTGGCCAAAGGTCTCGTCTGGTGTCGACTTTCTAATAAGTGGCCTGGCAGCACCTTCCACTTAATGATGACAAACACGATTTCTCTCTGTCTCTCCATCTCTCTCTCTCTCTCTCTCTCTCTCTCTCTCTATCTCTGACGCTATGAAAATCGAAACGTTAGTGCTGGTAGGCTAGCTATACAAGCAGCTGGCCACTGCCGTACGGGGTCACCAATTCCACGAACCACTCTACCTTGTAATGTAATGTAATGCATCTCCGTCTGTAACTCCACAAAGTCATAAAGACAATGTGGGTGTTAAGCAGGAGAGTTTTGTATAGCTAAGCAGGAGAGTTTTGTATAGCGCACTCACAGCCTAAGCTGCTTTCGGTACGCATTCGGTAGCCAACAGACTTCATCTCACGCAACAAAGAGAAAGTGGGAAGCATAGCCGAGTCAGGAGAGCAGTTGAGGTAGTGAGTAGCATGGAAGTAGCAGCTCAGGACCACTGAAAAGGATGAGCCATAGTCGGCAGCAGGAGAGTAGTTGTCGCTGCGTAAGAATTGTGGAAGCGAGCTCCACAGTCTAGGACCTGCAGAGCTAAAGCTTCTGTCGCCAACGGTCTTTAAGCAGAGGAATGGAAAACCTTCCAGCATTGTCGAGACCTGTGGTCCGGGGAGAGAATAGAAGCGCTCTAAGTCTCGCTGCGCGGATTTCGGCACGGCGACTTGCGCTACAGCGGCGGCTGCTGCTGCTGCGTGTATTGCGCTCTTCCTGAAGGGAGAGGCTACGCGGTTCGCTCACAGGTGCCGCTCGTCTGAAGCGGACAAAGTATGGTCATCGACCATTTTAAAAACGCCAGTAATATGCGCTGCGCTAATAACGACTAAAATCTTGCAGAGCTTCTGATAAAAAGCGGGCCCAACACGGCTCTTGCGCCGTCGCGACTGCCGCGGTCTTCGAGTACAGGAGAAGTCAGAAGACGCTCTCTTCACACGTCTCTACGCGACTAGTCTGGGTCCATCCCAATCCACCAATCGGCGCTACGCACCGTGTACTCACCTTTGCCTCGTACAGAACTTTGGCTTTCTTAGGGTCAGGCTCGAAACAGAGTACGCGGTCGCCGACGCGAAACTGGAAATTCACGCCGCTGCGGGAAGCCATTGGAGGACGCCGGCGTGACCGTGTGCCTAAGGACACGTTTTGTCTCAGTCTGATGAACACATCCTGAAAAAATACTATCGAGCGGCCATATCTTCAGATTACGCTAGTGCAAAAAATGATCGACGTAGCGCGCTGGCGGGTCGAAACGCACGTCAACCGGCGGCGGCCAGCGAGACCGCGGGCAGGAAGCGGGATTCCGGAAACCGCGCGCTTGGAGGAATACCTTCGTTGGTGGAGGAGGTGAGGAAGTTGATTCTCTCGCCGCCGACTGCGCAGGTATGGACTTTGAGAGCTCCAAAGATATCGAAGGCCGACGCAAGAATATCGCGGAAGCTCGGCAGGCGGCGCTCGAGCGGGTAAGCTGGCTTCCGTCTTGCCGCGCCAGCGGTGCCGCCTGCGGCGCCATGCCTTGCTTATTTCTCTCCCGGCCGCTTTGCCGCCGCAGGCACAGCGGAAGTACCTGAAGCAGCAAAAGCGCCTGGAAAAGGAGAAGAGATCAGGCCAAGATGTGTGGCTACTGCCATCTCTTAGCGAAAAGGTCGACAAGGAGGCGCGTCGAATCGAGGTAGCGTCGCTGCCAGGCGACGATGCTAGGCCGAGGCAGGCAGGCACGATGCGAAGCTTCTCGGCAGCCGCGGACGTCTTAGAGGCTGCTGTGACGGCTTGCGCTACGAGTGGCATTCCTGCTGCTCCCACCGTCTAGCTGTTCAATGGCAACCATGGGCCGCGTGCCAGCGTCCACGCCACCGCCTCCGCCCCTCCTCCGACGTTACCATGGCATCGTGCTGCTGCCTCGCTCCGCTCCTGCCGGCGGGCCAACTGGTTTATCGGCGCTTTCGCGTCGCTGGGCTGCCTGTGCATTTTTCCGCTGGCGGCAAGCGTCCCTGCTCCGCCCTCGCTGAATTTTAGCGCTTAGTCTCGAGGGCAGTGCGGCGGCGACGGAACGTGGGCACGTGGTGGAAGGCGTGCACGTGCTCCTGCGAGAGCTATTTCCAGCACCGGCGGCTGCCTGCTATAGTTGCCGTGCCGCAGAGGACTCGATGCCTGGCTCTCGCGCGCGAGGCTCTCTCGGTCTCTCTCCAGTCGTTCGGTCGACGGGTAGCCGACCAGCGCCGCCCACACCTGCCGCCGCCGCCGGTGCAGCCTCCCTGGGCTGTGCCGGTGCTGCCCTGCAGTGGCAGCTCAGAGGCTAAGAGGCGTTTCGGGAGCCGCGGAGGGAGTGCCTCGCGTCGTCGCAGGGGCAGCTGCAGACCGTATCAGCCAGCAGCGACGGCTTGCTAGCCGTTCGGCCTTGGCCCGGGGCCGCGGGGGTCTTTAGCCCTTGAGACAGCGTGCCGGGCAGTGCGTGAACTGCAGGCTGTCTCTGAGCGAACCGTGCCGCGTGTAGGATGCCAGCTCCGCCGGTCCTAAGGTGAAGAAAGCGAAAAAGGAAAAGAAGAAGAAAAGAAGCAAGAAGAAGTCCAAAGATCGTGGCAAGCAGAAGGACGGTAGCCCGAGCTCTGATGGCTGCTCAACGAGTGAGGTAACGCGGCGGCGGCACTCTGCTGTTAGTGTGGCCTTTGACGTGCAACCATTGCAACCGCATGTGCATGTTTATAGTTACTGAGTAATTTGACTGCTTCTAACTAACTCACGGTTAACCTCCTTCCCAATGCGGTTTTTAGAGCACCGTGCTTGCTCCCCAAAATATCCGCGCGTCTCCAGCCTATCGCTCACGGTGAGGGCTTGGCCTGGCCTGTAACAGAGTGCTGCTAGTAGGTTTAGAGTTCAGGGTTTGTTTATCAAGCATGATTTTACTCACCATTCAATTGCATTTCGCTTTGCAGCAAATGTAAAGCACCTAGAGAGAGATTAAGTTCTCTGAAGGCGCTTGATCAAGTGCATTATTATTATTATTATTATTATTATTATTATTATTATTATTAGGGTTAGTAGTTCGGCTAGGCTAGTGCAACCAGAACCAGGAGTGTGTTTAACTCCTTTGTCTCCGATTGCTAATGACTACTCGGGCTTGTTTTTCCCAACTGGCATAGCTGGCAGTCATTATACATTCGTTGCTGAGTGCCTGCCTGTAGTCTCTCCGCCCGGTGAGGTTGCCGATGATCTGATCGCGTGCACGACAGTCAGCCTGGCTGTATTGGTGGCATGGTGCCGAGCTGGTTTGGTCCAGCGGTTAAGGTGCTCGCCTGACCAAGGCATGGCTGAGGTCGTGGGCTCGAGCCCCGAGGCATATGTGAAGCACCTGAATAGAGATTGAGTTCTCTTGGGGTGCTATAAGAATGAATTATGTATATATGAATTTTATACATGGCAACGTCTTGATGCTGGCTCCCGACAAAGCTGCCGTCAGTCAAATCTTCTCTCTACAAAAGCTCGTGTGCCATCAGCGGTCGGGCATTTGCATGCATGTTATTTCGTCATTCCTGTCCACCTCGGTTCATTCTATGCTGGGATACTTGGTGAGCACTGCAAGTGAGCAGTTCCAATTCAGTTGGCAATAAAAGATCGCCCACAGCAGGATTCACAGTCGCGATCTTGGTCGTGAAGAGGTAGCACCTTACCTGCTGGGCTATCACAGCCCTGCTATCGCGTGGGTGCCCTGAGCTGTAGAGCCAACATGGTAGCCATTGGCTGTAAATCCAAACCTTGCACCCTAAACACTAAATCCTATATACAAAACCTATCTCAAAACGTATTAATACACACACACACACACACACACACACATACAGTACATTTATGTAGCATCCTCAGAGAACTTGATTTCTTTCTAAGCACTTTATATATGCTCACAGGAAGCATGATCGAATGGTTAGCAGCTACATTCGTCATGTCATAAGGCATAACATTATTAGATGGGACATGCACTGGGTCAACATGTAGGTATGGTTAGTAGTAGCAGGCACAGTGTCAGCAGCACGCATAAACATGCAAAGAACGAATCACAAGGTCCCACTAAATCGTTTAATAATCAGCCCTGTTTTAATCTTTTTAAATTTCGTCATTTTTTCAGGGGATATCGTGACGTTAGTCGGGAGTGAGTTCCAAGCTTTGGGAGTATGTTAACTAAAGGCGTGGTCTCTAAAGGTTTTGAGGTTCCTACAAGGTTTGGCTAAACGATTTGAGTCAGAACAGCAGATTGTACGATGGGGGAGTAGTTCTGATAGATAGGTTGGAGCTAGAGAATGAAAGGACTTAAGAGTGAGTGCTAGAGCATTGAAGTCGGTACACTGCTAGATCAGGAGTCAGTGCAGGTCGGTGAGAAGTGGTGAGATGTGGCAACCACGATGCTCACGACAGACAAGGCCAACGGCAGAGTTTTGCACCAACTGTAAGCACCTGATTGCACAAGCCGGTGGACCAGCAAGCAGTGAGTTGCTGAAGTCGAGACCTGATGTTACAAATGCTTGGACCAATTTGGATGTAGTATCCCTGTCTAAGCTAGCCCGAATTTTAGCAGTGTTATATAGCCGAAGGAATGCAGACTTGACTGTTGAGCTGACATATCGTCTCGTGAAAAGCCACTTTGGAGCACGACACCTAGATTGTGTGCAGACTCAGCAGGAGCTATGCTGGCAGAGCCGATTTTGACCGTTAACCCTTCCAATGTCTGAATCACACTTGGTTTGCCCATAACTACTAGTACGTTTGTTTATGATCATTCAGTTTAGGAAAGTTTGCTACTATCCATGCACGGATGTCAGCAATGCATGCAGCAAGGGAATTGAGAGAATTCGATGTGTTGGAGCGCTGGGGGATCAAAGCAAATGTACAACTGAGTTTCATCTGCAAAGAAGTGAAAGCCTAGATTGTGCTTTGCCAATAACATTGGCAAGAGGGAGAGTATAAACTGTGAAAAGAAATGGACAGAACACAAAGCTTGAGGTAACCCACGTTTCAGTGGCTATTTAAACGATCTTTGTCCAGTCACTTCGATACTCGCCCACTGGAATAGGATCTGTACCATTGCAGTGCAGTGCCAGTGATACCCAATCGAGATGAGAGGTGCTTAAGAAGGACTTGATGATCGATAGTATCAAAAGCTGCCGAAAGATCGAGCAAAACAAGCAGAGAGACTCTACCTAAGTCTGCATTCCTGAGAAGGTGCCCTAAGCAGTGCTGACTCTGTGGAGTGATTAGCTCTAAATCCAGACTGAAACTTACTTGCTATGTTTGAGGTTTCAATATAAGAGTTCAGCTAGCCTAACACAACTCATTCCAGTGCCTTGATATGTAATGTAATGTAATGTATCTCCATCAGTAACTCCACATAGCCATAAAGACTATGTGGGTGTTACACTGGAGAGTTGTGTATAGCGCACTCATAGCCTAAGCAGCTTTCTGTACGCATTCGGTAGCAACAGACTTCATCTCTCGCAACAAAGAGAAAGTGGGAAGCATGGCAGAGTCAGGAGAGCAGTTGAGGTAGTGAGTAGCATGGAAATAGCAGCTCAGGACCACTGAAAAGGATGAGCCATAGTCGGCAGCAGGAGAGTAACTGTCGTTGCGTAAGAAGTTACCGTTGAAGGGAGACGGGTCAGATGCTGCATAAGTTCTCTTGGTCTAGTGTTGCTTTCTTAATTAGTGGCCTAATAGCAGCCTTTTTGAAAGGAGCAGGGACATGACCATTGGATCGGAGGTAATTTTAGGATAAGGTCACTCGTGGCCCCCTTGAATGTAGATCCTGAGGTAGTGCACGGAATTGAGGGACAGGAGTTCCGTGTTGATGTGATTGAACGACAGAAGTCCAGAGAGGATGCTGCTACCTTAGGGATATACACACTGATCTTGTCTACCTTGCTGACAGAGAAGCGATTGGCTAGGTCACCAAAGGATCACTAGGTAGGGAGCTAACCCGGGAGTGGTTAAGGAGATGGTTGATGGTAGACATCAGCATTTTTGGATTGTGCATCTGTGATTCAACTATCTTATTGTAGAAGCTAGACCTGGCCTTTGCTAGGATCGATTGGTATGATCTGCAATAGTGCTCGTATGCCTGACGGTGGACAGTCAGTCCTGATCTTTTATATGCTTTCTCAAGCTTGCGCTTAACTAACCCTGCCATAACCGAGATTTTTAATGCTTCTTTGGGAAAAGGGGTCGTCCCCAAGTCCTTCAAATCGGCAATCGTTGGACCCATACTTAAAAAGCCTGGATTAGATACAGAGATCCTTGCAAACTATCGCCCAGTTTCCCTTCTTCCTTTCTTGTCAAAGATTCTTGAAAAAATTGTTGCTAAGCAGCTGGTTGAACATATTGAAAAGAATAAAATGTCTGAAACATTTAAATCAGGGTTCAAGAGGCAGCACACCACTGAAACTGCTCTCCGTGTTAACAATGACATTATACGTGGCAGCGATGATGGGAATGTCATTGCCTTAGCTCTGCTAGATCTGCCTGCTGCCTTCGACACCATTGATCACGATGTTCTGCTTGAAAGATTGAGAACAACGATCGGTCTGGCAGACGAAGCACTGGCGTGCTTTAAATCGTACTTGTCTGATCGTGTTCAATCCATGTCGTGTGGGGGTCAGGTCTCACACACGAGACAGGTCACATGTGGAGTCTCTCAAGGGTCCGTCCTCGGCCCTTGCTGTTCTCCAGTTATACTCAACCTCTGGGAAAAGTGACTAAGGCCCATGGAATAGGATATCACTTTTATGCTGACGATACTCGGCTGTATTTGTCTTTCAAACCGTCGGAATCTGCGGCAGCAACTGAGAAACTGAATGCTTGCCTTGCCGACATTCGATCCTGGATGTCGGAAAACTTCTTGAAATTAAATTACGATAAAACCGAACTGCTGCTCACAGGACACCCTAAGCATGTGGCTGGATTACAAGGCTTTGCTCTTCTAATAGGCGATGCTGCTGTGCAACCATCACCACGTGCTCGAAATTGAGGTGTCGTTTTCGACAGCTGCCTCAATTTTAAAAGCTTCATTCAGAAGACTGCTTCTGCAGCTAGCCATCACGTCTGATCCCTATCCAAGATTGTGAGCTGTCTTCCAGTGGCTTGAGAAAATGTAACTAGCTCCTTAGTTCTGTCTTGGGTTGATTATTGTAATTCTCTTTTGGCTGGGCTACCAATGAAAGCAACTAGGCCACTGCAGCTGACTATTAATATGGCTGCAAGGCTAGCCTTCAAGTCCCAGAGGTTTGAGCACGTGTCTCCTTTGCTAAAAGAGCTAGGATGGATGCCGGTTGAGCAACGGATACAGAGGAAAGTTCTTACGCTGAGCCACAAGGCCCACCACGGTTTGGCTCCTTTGTACCTAGCTGAACTGCTGCACCAGTTTCAGCCTCTTCATGCCCTCAGGTCCTGTGTGGACAATAAATTACCTGTTCAATTCCTCCGCTTAAAGACTGTTGGCAACAGAAGCTTTAGCTCTGCAGGTCCTAGACTGTGGAACTCGCTTCCACAATTCTTATGCAATGACAACTACTCTCCTGCTGCTGACTATGGCTCATCCTTTTCAGTGGTCCTGAGCTGCTACTTCCATGCCACTCACTACCTCAACTGCTCTCCTGACTCTGCTATGCTTCCCACTTTCTCATTATTGCGTGAGACGAAGTCGGTTGGCTAGCGAATGCGTACCGAATGGCGCCTAGGCTGTGAGTGGGCTATACAAACTCTCCAGCGTAACACGCACATGGTATTTATGACTTTGTAGAGTCACAGACGGAGACATTACATTACATTGATCTATCTAGTTTCATGTCTGCATAAACCGTAGGCAGTCTGGGCCAGGGTGACCATTGCACTTAGGCAGAGGTGCAAAATCGTTAAGCATGTCAACTAGTGTCGTGTTGTAGCATTCTACGAATGATAGCAGGTTGGAATGGGCATTCATCACCAGGGACAGATACAGATATGAGAAGAAGATACACTCGTGCTGACAGCATCAATGTCAAGGTTCTGGTATTAAGAGGTTTTGCAATATTCGTATACCTGGATACGATATGAGTATCGATATATGGATGCGACCGGAGTATACGTAAAAGTAGCTATTGGCTAGGCACTGAACAAATAGCTCACCCTGCAGTATAGATTATTCGTTTCGTCCCTGCATCTCCTTCCTGCTTCTTAGCTATGCATTATTATCGTATTATCATACTGCAGTCCCACCCACGGCCTTTATAATCTATTCGGCACTATAGAAACTCTTTACTTGATATGCTCACACTGTAGCACTCTTTCAGACTTCGGGTCGTGTCGAGTTGTACATGCTGCATAGTTCTTTAGCAATCTCATGCAGCTTTCCTTTTTTTGCACACTGCAGACAGTGCTGCTTTGCAATAATCTGGACTTTGCAGCCATTTTAAAATCTCGTCATAGACATACCTTTTTCTTGGTTAGGTCTTTTGCTAGCGGCTGGCCTACGTTTGGTCACGATTTTATCTCACGAGCTCACGTTGCGTTGTTTGCCATCACGCGGCTGCTTAAATTTGGCTATGTCATATGTGCATCGATATCATCTGTTAGCCTGTCATCGAATTTTTCAAACTCTCCTCTGCCACTATCAAGCGCATTCGGCTTCCGCCATTTGTTGGGAATTACTCCACTAGTCGCAGACGAGTACTTTGCAGCCAGTTTTTTTTACCACAGTTTCTTTAATGGGGGTCGATCTTTCACGTGATTTTTACTTATCCCTGATGTTGAGCTGGCTGCTGTTGGCTAATGGGGGGGGGGGGTCCCCAAGCACCAGACTTTGTCGTTTCTCACTTGCTAATGCCAACCAACCGGCCAACCAATGCTTAAAGCCAGCTGAAGCCTGCTGTGTCTACATTGCACTATACGTTTAGGCCAGCTTGATCTAGACATCTAGCCTTTTAGGTGAGTGCGACCTGCTCACTTGCACCGCTTTCGTCCGGTGCTGGCACACACACACGTGCATGCACACATGTGTGTGCACACACGTGCACACACACATGCACACACACGCATGCCGGGATCTTGGGTAATTTGTATGTAGAGCCAGCTGGCTGCAGGGTCTGCTTTAACCAGTCTCTCGGGTTAGACTTATCGATGGGTTTGGTCATATCCAGCATCACGGACTTGTGTGACTCGTCTTATTTGGTCGTTCAGGATGACTGGATGGAGAAAAAGGAGGAGCAGTCGAAGCATCTTAAGCAGGAGGAGCCAGGTGGCGCCCGTGCTGCCGTCGCCACTCCACTCGCCGCTCGCCCAAAGCGCGACGAGTGGATGACTCTGGAGCAGGAGCTGGTGCCGTGTAGCACGCGCGATGAGTTACGCGAGAAGATACGCCAGGACAAGGAGCGCTGCCGGCGTGAGGCCGACGAGCAGGTCGTGATCGTCGTGATCGGTTTGCTGCTCGCTTTGCGGTCTGCTGCTCGCTGCAGCAGCCACTTGCAGTTCGTCCGCCGCTGCCACAGGTTGGCTTACCGCCTTACAGTGTTCGTCTAATCGTTGCATTAGTTACCTATCGCCCTCGAAAGCCTTCTGCTCGAGCGAGAGGCTCCTAGTCATTCTTCCTGAGCAATTTGAGCAAATTTTTTGTTATTCGTTCGTACGCATGTTTTTTGTTTTGTGTGTGTGTATGGTGAGTTTTGATGTGATGCTGATTTGATGATTTTCTGGCTGATGATGCAATATGTACTCTGCTTTGCGCTGTCATTTGTATTGCAGGTGCGGCTTGCTCTGTGTGTGTGTGTGTGTGTGTGTGTGTGTGTGTGTGTGTGTGTGTGTGTGTGTGTGTGTGTGTGTCTGTATATATGTATGTGTATGTGTCTCCCAGTGTGTCAATGTCCATGTCTGTATCTGCATGCATGAGTGCCAACGTGCCAGGGCGCATGCATGTGTGTATGTAGTGTCGAATCTGACGTACTTTTATCGTGCACTATGTAGCTGGGTCAACACGTGAAGGAGCTGAACCCATACTGGAAGAACGGCGGCAGTGGCCTGCCTCCTACGGCTGCCAACGGCGCTGCCAGTGCTACTGATTCATCTAGTGCACTTGCTGACAGGCATCCGGGGCGCTCGTCTGCTGCAGTGGCTGGAGACGGCGGCGTGGCTTGGTACCGGGCAGCATATGAGCGCTGCATCAAGCAAGCAGCTGCTGAAAACCGGAGCCTGGAAGACGTGGCTGCTACCCGCTGGGGGGTGAGTCGTCGGCCCTCGTAATCAATGCCTGCGCGGCACGTGCTCTCTGCGCTTGTAGCAAGCATGCTCTGTGCGTCTGTAGCCTTTAGCCGACCGACATTCGTTTTATTCTACCTTTCTCTCGCACTCTCTTTCTCTGTCTCCCTCTCTGTCTATCTCTCTCTCTCACCTCACTTGCTCTGTCTCTCCCTCTCTCTCTCCCTCCTTCCTTCTCCCTCCCTCCCTCTCTCTCTCCCTTTCTTCCCTTTCCCTCTCTCCCTTTCTTTCTGTCTCTCTCTCGAACCTCACTCCCACTCTCTCTTTCCGTCTCTCTCTTTCACTCTCTCTGTCTCTCCATCTCTCTCTCTCTCTCTCCCTCCCCTCTCTCTCTCTCGAACCTCGCTTGCTCTCTCTCTCTCTCCCTCTCTCCCTCTCCTTCTCTCTCTCTCTCCCTACCTCTCTCTCTGTCTCTCTCTCTCTCCCTCTCTCTGTTTCTGTCTCTCTCCCTCTCTGTCCCTTCTCTCTGTCTCTCTGCATCTTTATCCACCTCCATCACCCCACTTTTGACCAACCGAAGAGGGGCACTCCAATGGCTTACCATGCGGTGCACCTCCTTCAGCCCTTCTATAATTGGCCACCCTGTGAAAGGTCAAGGCTTGGCCCACTCCTAGCCTCATTCGTGGTCATACACTGCAGTTTGCATGTCTGGCAGCAGCTTGAGATCTCGCACGAGACGTCACCTGAGACTAGTGTGTCCCTTTGGCAGCAGCTACTTACTGTCACTTGTAGCTTGTTACGTCGTCGAGTGCTGTCTGGTGTTAAAGTGAAGCTGGCGAGTATCATGTACTAGGCAGTGAGCTCATTCGAGAATTTCAAATTATCACACGGCTGAACCAGTGGCCACGAGCCCAGCTGTAGATGTATGTAGGGTGGTCAGTTGAAATTGACTGGACACCTCACTTCTTCTGGCATGAGACCCCGTGCCCCATGGAGAGATAGGAGCGTACCCTGAGCCGGCGCAGCCAGCACTGTTTGCTCTCTCTTGCTGTCTTTCACCGCCCCTCCCCCTCTCTATCCCATCTCTTTGCAGTCTCTTGAGAAGCTCCAGATGCTGCTCATGGATGCCGAGCGTGTGGCCGAGCTGCAGCAACAGAGACAGAGGGACCAGCAGGAGCAGCAGCAGCAGCAGGAGGACCGGCAGCGGCGGCGGCGGCGAGACCGGCTGTGCCAGGACGATAGCAATAGCAGCAACAGATCGTCCGACCGATGCAGGTCTGTCCTCTCTCCACTTGCATGTGTATGTAGATATCTTACTTCCTGCTCTCTGTCTTTTCCCTCTCTCTGTTTCTGTCTGTTCCTGTCTGTTTCTGTCTGTCTGTCTGTCTGTCTGTCTGTCTCTCTCTCTTTCTCTCTGTTTCTCTCTCTCTCTTTCTCTCTGTCTCTCTCTCTCTCTCCCTCCCTCCCTCTCTCTCTCTCTCTCTCTCTCTCTCTCTCTGTTTCTCTCTCTTTCTCTCTCTCTCTCTCTCTCTTCTCTCTCTCTCTCTCTTCTCTCTCTCTCTCTCTCCCTCTTCTCTCTCTCTCCCCCGTCACTGCTCAATTGCTATTGCTAGCCCCTCATAGTTTTGCAGAATGCTGCAGGTTTCAGCACCACACGTTGCCAATATAAATGTCATCGTGTGTCTGCTGGTTGTCCTGTCCACCTTACGCAATGTGGATAGCATAGCATGAGTACCTCGTCGCCTTTGATACCTTTGAAGTAGCCTGGCAGCTTCTGCACCTGAGATCTCAGTGTTGGTAGGGGAGCCTTTGCATGAAGCGGTGCGCTAGACGCTGCCCTGTCGCGAGCGAAAGCTGACGCCTCGGCAGTTGCCGCCGGTCGCGTGCTGCGCAGTGCGCAATGCGACCATCTCTCCGCTCCGATCGCTTGCCTAGAAGCATTCCGCTCGGAGGAGAGTTCTGAAGCTCGCTCCCCGCTTTTACTTTTCATCTGGGACGGACGTCACAGGTCGGACGGCAGAGAGCGCCGCGACGACGCTCGACGACGGCGGCAGAGTAGCCCCTCTGCCTCCTCGTCCTGCAGCAGCCTCTCGCCTGCGCACCCGTCGCCGCCTCGCGGCCGGGGCGGAAGCGGCAACGCGAGCAGGCGACGCTCGCCTGAAGAGCCGCGGTCGAGCCGCCGCCGCCACGGCGAGAGAAGCCGCGGCTCGCGCTCGCCCGACGGAGGCGGCGATAGCCAGCGCGACGGCCGATCCGGAGCCTCGGCCGCCGGACCGAGCGTGGCGAGGCGCTCGGCGTTCCTGAGGCCGTCTGCTGACGACGATGCCACTTGGCCAGCTCGCGGTTCGGGCAGCAGAGGCAGCGGCAGCTCTGGCTCTACTGCCGCCGTGCGAAACGGAGCTGAGCGCGCGTTCCGCAAACCAGGCGCCGACGTCGACGGTGATGCCGGCCGGACGATGCGTAGCGAAAACGAGGCGAAAACGATCCGACAGTGCGCTGGTCGAGAAGCCGGTGGCGCCCAGGCTCCGTCGTGGCGAAAGCAAAGTATGCATATGCTGCTGCTGCTGCCGCTGCTGCCACAACTTTGCGGCAGTCCCCTCAACTTCCGGGGGCGGGGCAGTGGTGGCGGAGGTAGAGGTTCTAAATGCTCGTGTCATCACACTGTGCGCAGTCGCCAGCCGAAGTGCATCCGGCCTGGTGCCGACGTTGGCTCGTTGTGCCACTACCTGATGCCTTACGACCTGATTCGCTAGGACCGTTGAAGCCTGGCGCGCATGAACCGGGTCAGCTAGTTGTACCTGGACGTAGGCCAGGGGCATTGGCCGTAGGCGTTCGACTGGCCCGCTTGGATGCATTGCATGCACTCTTGGATGCCACTCACTCATGCACGAATGGGCTCCATTTTATTCACTACCCGACGATGTGCGATCCCATCTCGGGCCTGCGCTCCTCGTGCATTCCTCCACCTGCTTTTGATGGACAGCATTCTAAGGACAACTGAAGCTAACGAGCTGGTTTGGTCCAGCGGTTAAGGTGCTCGCCCCGACCAAGGTCTGGCTGAGGTCGAAGGCTCGAGCCCCGAGGCATATGTGAAGCGCCTGAATAGAGATTAAATTCTCTTGGGGCGCCATACAAATGAATTATATATATAAGAGCCTGCACACTTGTGGCTAGTGCTTTGAAAAGGAGACATTTCATGAGTTCCATGTATGTGTCCTGGGCACTGACATCAACCGCAACGATGTCAATGTTCGATAATAATTGACGTGGCTATGATGAGGACAATAGAAATAATAATAATATGCTTGTATTGCACCGTCACATGGCTTAATCTCTTTCTAGGCACTTTACATATGCTTTAAAGGAAGCGGCATTATCAAATGGTTAGTGGTAACATGCACAGCACCCCAAGCATACTATGATTGGAGGTGGCATGTGCAGTACACAGAGGACGGTGTTAATCAGCTGCCGTTAAAACGATAATGGCAGCAATGACTTAGCAACAAAATGCCGACGAGCTAGCGGCGATCGTCGTTTACAGCAATACGCACGCTCGATGGTAAATGAGCGGAAGTAGAGTGCTGTTGCATGCTGTGCTCTAGCGAGTTGCATCGCTTGGATGGGTTCGATTGCCTTGCAGCTTGTCTGGAGCTTGGAGCTAAATATGCAGCTTTGCCCCTAGCGTGGGGTCCCTGCTGTATCTTTGCATTGCTTCTTTGTAGCTAGCCTGCCGTGAGTTAGCAGACTCTGAGACACGTTAGTTAGTTAGTTCCAGACTTTGAGATGAGACGCGCACCTTTGCTGTGCTGTTCCTTGCTAGAAAACCGCGATTGTCGTCACTCGCTGCAGCTGCTGCGGCTGCTACCGCCGAAGTTGCTCGGCGGTGGTCGTCCGAGAATGCCCAAGGATCTGTTGTGGAGTCTGCTTCTCTGAGGTCGGGCAACCACTCGTCAGACCGCCAGCGCAAACCCAGTTCACGTGACAGGAAGCAGGATCCTTCCTCATCGTCTTCGTCGTCGTCGTCTGGATCATCCTCTGGTGAGCCGTTTGGCTGTGATAGGCACAGCGTTCTTTTTGAATCTTGAATATGTATCATTTCGGCAGCCCGCAGAACAGGGCATTTTCAGACTGAATGGGAACGTTGGTCCGTGGATTTTTGTATTCACTCGTTTGTTAGCAGCCAACACGGTTTGTCAGACAGACATAGCAACGCCAGCATGTTTTTATTAGGTGTGTGGGCTTTGCTTTGCTTTCGAGAGTTGGTGAGCCGTGATGGCACGCTAGGTAAGGCGGTGGCTTTTTGCGACCTCGGTCCCGAAGTCGTGGGTTCGAATCCTGCTGTGGGCGATCCTTTATCGTCCCTACAAGCGATGGTGATAGCCTTTGAGGCTCTTCTGTCGCTATGCAAAAGAGGCTGTTAAATCAGCTAGGATTTATTTTAATCTTACATTCCCTTTAGCTGATATGTGTATCATGATTCCGTCCTCATTCTGCGAGTGCTCTCTCTGTACCTGGTAGGCGGTGAAGATGCAGCCACCGGATCATCAGTGCCGTCGGCCACGCACGAGGCTGAGGCACAAGGGGCAGCAGCAGCAGCAGAGGTGCTGACCGAGGCGCAGAAGAACGAGCTTGGCGCCGCCATACTGCGCGCTGAGCTGTGTGGCGACGATGAGCTGGCCACTCGCCTCAAGGCGCAACTCGACTCGGCTCGGCGTCAGCAGCCACGGCCTGCAGCAGCGGCGTCGATGGAGCCTGCAGGGGCCAGCGGTGGCAAGAGCCAGGTATGTGAGCTTGCTTGTGCATTAGTTTACACAACGCAGAGCTGCACATACGTCAATGTCATGTGTGTGTTTGAGTGTATGTACGCACACATGCTTGCATACGTGTATGCATGCACATCTCTGTGTGTGCTTGCGTGTTTGTGTGCGTGTGTGTGTTTGTGCGTGTGTGTGTGTGTGTGCGCGCGTGTGTGTGTGTGTGTGCACGCATCTTCGGTACGTGCGCACGTGTTCGTATATAGAGCATAAACAGGGCAGTTCAGTATGATCCTCATTGTGCAGACTGCTTAAACAGGGCAATGCAATAGGAACCTCATTGTGTAGACTGCTTCCGGGAAATTGAAAAGTGAGGGTTAAAGATAAAGCTTGGGATGTCAAGGACACTGGTAGATAGATCGATAGATGGATAGATAAATGGATAGATGGATGGGTGGATGGATGGGTGGATGGATGGGTAGATGGATGGGTGGGTGGGTGGGTGGATGGATGGATGGATGGATGGACGGATGGATGGATGAATGGATGGACAGATAGATAATGAGTGATATCAGTGATAGGTGGGCCTTCAGTTGTTAGCCATCGATAGCGAACGAGAGCTGCCTTCGAGTTGCTGCTTTGAGGGTGCAGCTGCTGCTGAGCTATCTAGCGTTGTGGAAGGTCAATCTACTCCACGGGCTTGCAGACCAAAGATGCATTGAATTAGGTAACGTTATAGCAGCACTCGAGCCCATCAAGAGTGAGTAATTGACAATCCGGCTCCCGTGTTTGCAATTCTTGAGCAAATATCGTGCTTGGATGTGGGACATTATTTCATCTTATTGTCATAGTTGTTGCCATTATCTTCGTTAATTAGCAGCCTAGTTGCCCTCGGCAATTGCTTCGTATGGCATTGCTTTACCAGCTTGCTCCTGCACTGGTGAAGGCTTGATGGTTGAGCTTTTTGGCGCTGAGGAGTGGTTTGCTCTCGCTTCTGCACCACCAACTGTATTTTCCATAATAGCTGCCCCCACCCCTGTACCTTCAGCAGCCTGAAAGCGATGCCACACGTTCTTAATAATAATACGATATTTTTTATAGCCCTCTCAGACAACTTAATCTCTTTCTAGGCACTTTACACATGCTATAGAGGATGCGTGATCGAATGCAGCTTTTGGCTCAGCGCGCTTCTGCAGCACAGTAGTTGGGGTTCAGGGAGAGGCAATTGGAGCGTGCCTGTATGTAAGCCTGCTCTGGGAGAGGCTATGTAGCACAGTTCAGACAAAGGTGCTGCGGCATCTAGCTACTGCCCCGGATGTACCGCCAAGACTCTATGGCTGAGGTAGGAGCTTATGTTGACTTACGTTTGCTCACAAGTTTGCTTTACACTGGTGTTAAAAGCTTACATGCAGGTTGGCTCTGAGTTGGCTCTGTCGACCACTCCCACCTATTAGTATGTAATTCATTTGCATTTTGCCCCAAGAGAACTTCATGCTTATTCAGGTGCTTCACATATGCCACGGGGCTCGAGCCCACGACCGTGGTGATCAGATACATTCTCATTGACCTCGGTCGTTAAAGGCGAGCACCTTAATCACTGAGCTCTTCTTGACTTCCTTCCATAGCCGCGCTGCCTCTGGGTTGACGACTGAAGGGGCGGGGTAGGGGAACAGGCTGACCTGCAGGCCGGAGCTCGTGCCCTTCGTGCTGTTCCGATCCTCTGAGTGAGGGCTCTGATCCTCTGAGTGAGGGCTCTGATCCTCATATCTGCTCCTGCTGCCGCCTCCTCGCAGGTGATCGTCTTGTCGCACGTGGATCATCGTGGCAAAGTGCGACCGGCTGCACTCGGCGGCACAGGTGAAGGCAAGGACAAAGGTCAGCGCCGTGGAGGTCCGAGCCAGCGCAAGGTCAAGGGGCACACGCACGATGCGTCGGGCCAGCGGCAGAGGTACTTCCAGGACGATGACAAGTTCGACCTTCGCGCCCTGGTACTGCTCCTGCGCCCCTTTTCATGCTGCTGCAGATCGTTGCAGCTGTACATGCTTTTCTAGTCGCCGATTGCTTATGATTGCCTGGGATTTGCCTATGATTGCCTGGGATTTGCATAGGAGAGGCGCTGCTCGGTGGCCAGGTAGCTTGTGCAAGCGACCGCCAGCGAGCGACCCCACCCCCACAGCTGCCTCAGCAATGCCGACTTATCGCTATGTCCGAGCGCTTTTGACTCGAGTTCGACCTATCGTGCGAGCCGCCCGGTGGCCACGGTGGCCGTTAAATGTGTGACATACGACAGAAGCTCCGCCGAGGGGTTATCCCGAGGGGTTCTCCCGAGTCGGTGGTCTGCTGGTGCGAGGTCGGTGCTGGTCGGTGTTATGCTAACCGATCGAGCCTATTTGAGGCCGCCTGCCTGAACTATGAGCTTCTGCTCGTACTTGGTCTGTTTGTGCTAAGTATCGTTGCACTTCAGATAGGCCGCCGAGGGTAGGCCGTTAGTGTCAGGCTGAAATAGAGGCTGAAAAGTTAAAGAGTGCAGCAGTGACTCGTCTGAAACTTTGCTTGCAGCCTCGGCAGGTGGCTGATGACCGAACCAACGACCGCCTTTGGAAGGAGAGGTGCCATACGTGTGCCACTTCTTTCCCCGTGTTTCAAATGCCCAGAGAGACGTTTATTCTCAGCGGGCTGTGCCCATGTTGCATTATTATTATTATTATTACTTCCATTTTTTTCGGTGTGCATGGAAAATTAAGCAGAGTCGAGAGGGCATGGTAGTGTGGCCGTTGCTTCCTGGTCTAGGCTAGCCTACTGCCTGATGGTCTTACTATTTTTTTCATTCGATTCCATTATTGCATTAGATTCCAAACGGTCGGCAACAGTAACAGCCGGATGGTATCGAGCGTGCCTTTGCATATGCTTAGCCTGATTCTGAATGGGCGGCCGCTCAAAATGCCTTAGTAGAAGGCCTTTGCTGCCTCCCTGCCTGAGAGCTCCCGGTCAGAAGCCTCAGGGACACGGATCCGAGCTCAGCCAACTTTCACTAGTGATGAGGCACTGCAAAATGAGATAACAGCGGGCTGGGAATAATTGGCTGCGACATTCATTAAGTTTACTGATATTGTCTAGTGGAATCGAAAATAGAGGAAACGTCAGTTGCTTAGACGAGCCCTGTTGGCTGCTGCTGCTGCTCGGTCAGATCGCTCCTCATCCTCTCGATCCGCCTCAGCCTCCTGCTCCTGCTCGGTACCCATTGCTAGTCACTCGTTAGCAGCAGCAGCAGCACTTTATAAGCTAAGAAGCTTTGCTGGTCACGTGGGAGCTCGGTGTTGGCGGCTGAGCGGTGATGTATGAGGTGGCTGCAGTCGGCCCTCTTTGATTCGATTGCCAGGTTGACGATGTCGCTCCTGTTTATGCATGACTGAGGTTACGAAAATTCCGACACTCGACCACCATCATGCCTTCCCCGAGTCTGCGAAAATTGATAGCACGATGTGCAGGCGTGCATTCCCCAAGGACTCAAGAGATCTGTGGTACACCAGTGTGATTATCAGAGCGCCATTAGCGATACATGTGGCCCTTAGTTGTCCTCACTTTGTGCATCACTGCAAATGGACACGTGCTGCACGAAGATCTCGTCAAATAGCAACACATTTGTTTTTATTTGTGGTTCTGAATTTGACCGGCTTTATTCGCTTCGTTCATTCATTGCTGTTTATATAGGTTGAGAACGAGAGGTTTACCTCGGCCGAAGATCAGAATAGCATGTTCCGCAAGAATATTAATGCGGTATGTGCGATGCCAGTTGTGTTCACATTGTGAGATCCATGTGCAAGTGCTCGCCTGTGATTTGTTGATGCTCTGCTCAGTTTTTCCGATTGTCTACCTGCTAGCAGGCTTGCTCGAGCCGATGCGAAATGCTTGCCCCCTTACAGCATCCTGTAGCCTCTAACTTGGCCGTTGCTGTTTGTTTGTTGCTTGTCACCCTGTGCCCTGTTGTGCTTGCCGCCTTGACTCGCAATGCCTACTTCTGTGGCTGCCTCCGGTTTTTTGTTTGGATTTGCTCTGTTAAACGTGCCCTATACTAACTAACCTGTCGTGACCTCGCAGGCCTCTCAGAGAACGGACGACGATTTCCAAGTGGATGACATATTTCTACAGAAGGCTATGTACAGGCACACGGACGAAAAACTGGAGCAGAAGCAGCGCGAATTCGCTCAGGCACAGAGCCGACGGCTTGCCAGCACCCTCGACGGTTGCCGCAGGTGCTTTGATACATGCACAAAGCACCTGGTCGTGGCCATCGGCGACAAGGTAAGGCTGCAGTGTGTTGCCTAGCTCTACTGTCTCTGTCTCTCTCTGTCTCTCTCTGTCTCTCTCTGTCTCTCTCTCTCTCTGTCTCTCTCTGCTCTCTCTCTCTCTCTCTCTCTCTGCTCTCTCTCTGCTCTCTCTCCCTCTCTCTCTCTCTCTCTCTCTCTCTCTCTCTCTCTCTCTCTCTCTGCAGGCAAAAGCCCAGCATAAACCCTGTCCTGTGCAGGTTTTTGTGACTGCTGTGACTTTTGCTCAAACAGGGAAATAATTTACGAGACAGGCGGCAGGTAGAACTTAGCACTTTTGCTTTTGTATCCCGCCAATTAGTATACATGAGAGAGAGAGAGAGAGAGAGAGAGAGAGAGAGAGAGAAAGAGAGAGAGAGAGAGAGAGAGATGGTAAGAAAAAAAGTACAATGAAAGCTTAGTTGCAGCAGCCTAGGATTGGCATTCTCGAGGGTTCCACATAGCAAGCACTTTTAAATGAATGTAAGTAGTGAACGTGCGCTGCAAATGTGAGCCTCTGGGTTGAGCCACCTTGCATCGGTCGTCTTCGATTGCTGAGCCCGTGATGCCATATCCGGCAGTCGTCAATGGTAGATTCTCAGGTGTCAGCCAACTGCTGCCTTGCTGCCGCCTCGGTGCTGTCACTGGCATTCAGCCAGAGATCGCGAGCGCCTGATCCCACGGGTTTCATATCGTTTCCAGCTCGATCGAACTCAGTAGAGGCTTTTGTCGCTTTTGTTGGCCCGCTGGATAGCTGTGTGGGAAGGGAGGATAGCAGGTGAGAGCTTGCTGCAGCCATGTCCACAAGCAGCTCGCTGGCTGTTCAAGAGAATAATGGTAATGCCTTTTGTATAGTTCCCTGAGAGTACTGAATCTATATTCGGGTGCTTCACAACGTGCTTAATAACAAGTCCTGGTCCTTAGCGTAGAGCGGAGAATTCCAAAGCCTCTGACGGCTGCAAGTGCACAGCACCAGCCGTAACTGATTTTGTGTTTGTGTGTGTTTGTGTGTGTGTGTGTGTGTGTGTGTGTGTGTGTGTGTGTGTGTGTGTGTGTGTGTGTGTGTGTGCACAACATATATAGTGGTGCAGCGGTGGAATGTTGAGTCACACACACACACACACACCAGCAGCTGCTGCTGCTGCTGGTTCGATGCAATCTTCTCAAGAATTCTTTTTCCTTCTGCTGTGCCCACCGAGTCAGATCTGTGGAGTTTGGGAAGATAAGGGAGACCGCTGCCGGTGCTTGGGTTTAGCTTGCTGCCGTAAGTAGTTAGCGCACACTTTGGGCATCACACGTATGCAAAGTTGCCGGCAGTTGGGCAGGCTGTTGCTAGCTTGCATAGGCATATGCAAGTGTCTTAGCCCAGTGGTAGTAATAATGTATAATGTAATAATAAAATAATAATAACTAAATATTAAACATTAATTAGTAGTATTATTATTGTATAATTATATTTGATATATTATTTTATATGTATAAGTAATTATTATAATGCATAATGATAATAATGTATAATGATAAGACATTTACACATTTAGAGAACTCAATCTATTTCCAGGTGCTGCAAATAACATGCCCTTGCACTTAATGACCCAGGGGGCTCGGGTTCGAGTCCGGCAGCAAGCGATCCCTTGTTGCCCACTGCAAGCGAGGGAGATAATACGTAGCTACCAAGACTCTTATGCTGCCATGCCAAAACGAGGCCGTTGGATCATGCGACCATGAGGGAGGGACTAGGAGGTACTGGAAAGCGTGTGCCAGGCTGGCCAGCCGACATACCCACACACTCCTGGTAATTGGTGCCTGTGGCAAGGTCAAGTTGCATTTTGCAAGCTGCCTGATAACACAAGCAAGGCGAGTCCGCTGATCAGCGTTGGAGCGGCACCATCATCGCATGCTGATGAGTGAAAATTGTACCCACATGTGTGCATGCTTCTACAGGGTTTCGAAAATACTTGCACGAGGGCTTGCCACCCTCATATCTCTTAACCATCGGGGTATCGTGTATGGCTAAGTGCTTGCTTATTTGGGTGATGTATAGCGAATCTTTAAACAAATTCGTACATTGTAGGTATACCTCACACTGCCTGACCATGAAGGGCTGTGTGAGGGTCACTGTTTGATCGTACCGATGCAGCACACAGCTTCGTCGACTGCAATGGATGAAGACGTTTATTCCGAGATGCAGGTAATCAATGCAAATAGGAAGGAGAGATCTGAAGCAGTCTGGATTATGAACCAACCTCTGGGATTTCAAACGTATTTATGATAATTCATGCATTTATCGATGCATGAAAACTGCCTTGCTATGAAAGGCCATCACAATGAGCAAAGGTATTTTACACTACCCCCTGCATAGGTATGAAAAAGGGGGTCGATATTTATGTAGTGCACCGTTTTTGCCATGAAGATTTTGCAGCTGCAGCTTACTAAAGAATCCAAGGTTCGTTTGCCGGCCTAGCACCTACGATGGGTTCATTACACTGCCCTTGCTACCAGTGCACCATTTTACTCGAAACAACTCAGTTATTTCGAGTAAAAACTGACTTTCTCATTTCTAGTATCAACAACAGCAGTTATTCTTATACAGACAAGCTAATAAATTTAAAATTACATGTAACTTATTGGATACAATTAGTAACTTATCGAGGCACCATATTTTGATAACTTCTTGCAATCGCCTTGGTATTGACTCCACTAGCTTCCGGTACGTTACTGGAGGAATGAATGCCCAGCGATCCTTCAAAACCTCAAAGAATTCATCGGATTTCATGCATCAAGAATTCGGAATCTAAGAGCGCGGTTGGCTTTGTCTCACAGATAAATTATTGGGTTCAAGTACTGGCTTTGGCTTGGCCATTGCCTGACCTCACTACGTCCAAAGCTGTAGTCAGCTGAGTTCGTGAGAAACTCTTTAACCGACACAGCTTTTGCAGTGAGCTTTCGATCGGTGTCATAGCAACTAACACGAAAAGAGCCCGTGAAGAGTGTAAGCATGTGGCTTGGGCCAACATTCGGCACAATGTCAAAATAGACATTCTGATTCATGACTCCTTGAATCATGTGCAGTCTCCAAAAACCGAAGTTGAGAAGCAACTTCATACCATTCATTACACTTCCGCTGCTGAATTTCACTGTCTTGTGCAGACAGTCAACTTACACTTCAGCCATGCGCAGGCGAACTTACTTCCTTCTCTTATCGCAGCCAGGGAGGTTGAATTTGGACTTGTCAGTCCGAAGCACTCTGCTCCACTGGGCAGCTCTGCCCTACAGTAAACATAGGCCATATGTCCGAGTCGGTATCGCTTACTAAGCTCGTTTATAGACGAATGTAGCCTTAAGGCATACGCTACGCTTGAAGTCGTTACGGCATCATATTCGATTCTGTGCAAAAGGACCGAGTTTGTGCATGCTTTACTGACCACCAGTCAGTGCAAGAAAAGCAGGGAGAATAGCAAAAATAGCAGCAGCAGCAGCAGCGCCAGCTTGAGCAGTCGACATGCCGACTCGCCGAGTGCTCCGCTTTAAAGTTGCTGTTGATCAAGGGTCACCCCTTACTGCTTTGGCTGCCATTTGCTGTGTTATCCTGTGGCAGTGACATTTAATAATAATAGTAATAATATAATATTTGATATAGCACTCGCAGAGAACTCTTTTTGTGGACATTTTACATTTGCTGCAAAGGAAGCACGATAGAATGGTTAGTGGTAGCATGCTTAGTAAACAGCAAAAATAATATGGTTAGGGGTGACATGCACACGGTCACCATGCAATTGGGTGTATGTGGCTATAAGCATCATCGGTGCTTGGCCCGCTACCACTTCTACAACATTAATTTGCCTATCGAGCGAACTGATTCGTGCACTCAATAGACAAACTGATTTCACTGAGATGCTCGTGGCCACGCTATCACTGCTATTATCAGTAATCGGTTGGTATGCATTTTTTCCGGCATATGCAAAAGTGCCTGGAAAGAGAAAGTTCTCTTGGGGCGCTATATAGTTGCATTGTTATGGCTATTGCTGGTGCCGTGGCCGCTGCCGATGCTGTGTTCAAATCACCTGATTTGTGAATCGTGCTACACGGAAGACTTGCCAAAGCCTAACTAGAGCTGGACGAGGAGGCATCGACCGCTCGATGATGGCCGCACTGGTTGCAGTCTTTTGAGGCACCCAACTCACTGCACATGCCTTACTTCGCAGGCTTTCGGTTTAAGAATAATGATAATAACGAGCAGCTCACTGCAGCCTGTGGACTCACTTCGATGAGTCATAGCAGTTCTGCCACGAAAGACAATGCTACGCTATCTAGTCACTTGACGGAAGTGCGCCATCTTGCCAAGTGGCGCAAGTGCACCATCTTGCCACGTGACGGAATTTCTCATTTTAATTAGTAGAGATGAGTCTTTTGTTTAGCATACTAAAAGAACCAAATCTCTTTTCAGATGCTTAAAACTCGCTGCAAGTGAAGCAATGACCAAGGGTTACACTCAAGCGCAAGAAAATCCTCGCAATGTGGCCCCTGCTGCTGCTGTGGCTGCAAATTCGTTCGGGTAGTAAGAAACTTTCCTATGATCCCAGGCATGAGCTGTGATGGCACACTAGGTGAGGCGGTTGCTTTCACGACCTCGGTCCCGAGGTCGTGGGTTCGATTCCTGCGGTGGGTGATTCTTTATCGCCACTGCAAGCGGTGGTGATAGCCGTAAAGGCTCTTCTGTCGCTATACAAAAAGAGGCTGTTTAATCAGCTAGGATTTTTTTTCTAAGGTTATGCAAAGCATGTGAAGATTTTTATTGACAGCCCAAAAACAAATGCATATGCCGTGGTACATAAAAGTTTAGTCTTCCGTCGTCCCACCACGATTCTCTATGACCTCCCTTATTCTGCGAGGAATATAGTGGTCGCAGGTTCTACGTTGTCTCTTCTGTAGCACATTCAAACGTAAGTGAACGCAAAGTGTAATGATCAATTGCAATTATGAGAGTTCGTGTTATAGCTACCTATGCAAATTAGTAAATTGTATTCTCGATATCTTTAACATGGCACTTATCATAGCCATCCCGTTGTAGTAGCATTTTAAATATCATAAAGGACACAATATAAGCATGACGTCGGCAAGCTGCGTTTTTAGACTCTCGGACAGACTCGTGGGCAGGCGGACTCACATTCAAAATTATATAGGATGACGAGGATGGTGGCAGTTTGTACTGGCATCCCTGTGTGTGGTTCCTGGGTCATCTGTGTGTTTGTTGAGCCTAGCTCATAACAATAGACTTGCCTGCTTGTTCACAGCCCATTAATTAAAACATGGAAAGAAAGTGCCCCGAATTGTGGGAGCCGTGGCCTGTACTGAATACAGGTTGCTCCTCCTCCTCCTCCTCCTCCTCCTCCTCCTCCTCCTCGTCCTCCTCCTCCTCCTCCTCCTCGTCCTCCTCCTCGTCGTCGTCGTCGTCGTCGTCGTCGTCCTCCTCCTCCTCCTCCTCCACCTCCTCCTGTTCCTTCTCCTGCTGACCGTGGCTAGAGCCTGGCTGGACTCATATTAGTCTGCCTACTGTATTTTCAGGCCTTTCGCCGAGCGCTTGTGAGTATGTTCCGTGCTTCCGGTGAGGACTGCGTCTTCATGGAGTGCAGCATGGGCCTCAAGCGCCTGCCACACTCAGCCATTGAGTGCGTGCCCCTGCCGACAGAGCTCGGCGACCTTGCTCCCATCTACTTCAAGGTGACGGCATGCAGCCGCTGCTGGCCGCTTGTGGCTGGCTGTGTACGTTTCTTCCGGTCTCGCTTGGATGAATTCCAATGTCAGCACTACGAGTCGTGCCTCTTGTAGAAAGCCATCATGGAGTCGGAGAGTGAATGGGCCCAAAATAAGAAGCTGGTGGACCTTCGCAAGTCGGACATTCGCCGATCGGTACCGATGCAGCTGCCGGCTGCCTAGTCGCCCTTCCTTGCATTGGCGAGTGCTTGTGCGAGTGTGCGCGTGTTTGTCGGAGGGTAGGGTTACTGGGCTGTGATAGCCCAGCAGTTAAAGTGCTCGCTATTCACTGCCCAGATCGTGGGTTCGAATTCTTCGGTGAGCGACCTTGATTTCCAGCTGCAAGCGGCTAAGTCTGTAATGCCGCTCTACAAATGAGGCCGTTAAATCAGCTAATATTTATTTATTTATTCATTTTAGGAGCTTTGCTAGAGCGAAGTGGTTGCGTTTTTTTTGAGCGTGTGCAAGCGGCGGCATCCTGGCGCTACACCGTGATTTGCAGGTCCCAAAAGGATTCCCTTACTTTGCCGTCGACTTTGGCCTTCAGAGCGGATTTGCTCACGTGATAGAAAACGAGTCGGCGTTTCCAGCATATTTTGGAAAGGTGAGCCCAGGGCGAGCGGCGCGCACGGCACTCGCGAGTGTTGTGCCGAGAGACGTGCGTACTCGAGCGTACTCAGCGAAGTGACGCTCCGGCATGACTGAATTTGCAGGAAGTTGTCGGAGGCATGCTAGATGCCGAGCCACGGCTGTGGCGAAAACCGGCCCGCGAGGAGTTCGAGGTGCAGAGGCTAAAGGTCCTGGCCTTTGCAGAAAGGTGGAAGCCATTCGACGCCACCGTCACTGCACATGCAGAGGGCGGCAGCAGCAGCGGCTGATGGATTCGGCCAGCGAGTCCCTCCCCTTCTCGAAAGCACTGCGCCGCCCTCTCGTGCCCTCTTTCGACGTCCCTTGTGACGTAGGCTGCCCGGCCCCCTTGGGCGACCTGGGCGTGATGTTGCACCACTGCTGGGCTGGCGACTGAATACATGCCTGTCGGCTGCCCTTGACCACTTGAGTGATCGAGTTCTCGCCAGCGCTTTGCTGCCGTGTGCTCGTCGGTGTAGCGAGGCGAGACAGTGGCCCTGCAGCAAACACGTGACTAGGCGCTGAACCGAATTGCTCTTCAGTGCATACACTATGGATACGTATGTATAGTGTGTAATAGTAACACGCAACATGCATACAAAGTTGAAATAAAGATGCAAAGACAAGCTGTGTGTGCCGCGGGACGTCCGTGACGTGGTATTTCTTTTGCTACAGGCGTCACTTGAGAGTTGCTGCCGAGTGATATTCTGGATATGCTCGGGCCGGCTAACTCAGCTGCTCTGTCTCACTGTTTGCATTCTTTATGGCTGGTGATGTGTCATATCCGTTTCGTGCAGCAGACCACCCCATGTGGCACACAAAGTCTTCAGCCATGATTCTGGCAATCGAGCAGATGCTGAGCGTAGATGTAGGGCGTATGTCATGTCGTCTGCTGCTGCTGCTGCTTCCAGTTAGCTGCTGCACTCTCGTCGCCTGGGCATACTGTGCTTTGTGCTAGCGGCCGTGCACTTCGATCCGTCCCATCGGCTTTCACTGCTCGTTATGGTTTCTTGGATTATTCGGTCTATGCGCTTGTCTGTCTCCTATGCAAAGAGCCAACGGGTGGTTGTGTCTCGATTTCAGGCAATGTAGCAGAGCCTGACTTAGGGGAGTAGTGTTATCTCGAGATCCCGGCGGTCGGTTGTACCTCTGCCTGGTTGTGCCTGATCGCTGCATGCAGAGACCACGCAACAAGATTTGAGTAGCAGCAGCCGAGGGCCACGAACAGCCCCGGCCGCTGAGGGCCACGTGCGAGCGCTGTAGCTTGAGGGCGACGCCGGAGCTGTGAGGGTGGCGCTTTTGACTCATCATCCGGAGCAACTCGACCTCCTCTTAGTGCTGCAGCAGGCTCACCACGCCTCATGAAACAGATGGCCAGCGGTAATTAATATCAAGCCTTCAAGTCTCGTGCACTCGTGCACGCCGATTCCACGAAGGTCAGTGAGTACTCGGTCTATTTGCCGCTTTGATCGCAAGTGTCGAGTGACGATAGTCACCTTTAGCTGCCTGCAGCAGCTTGCTGCTCAGAGGTTTGGGCGCCAGCCTCAAGCTCGAAGTGCCGACCCACCCACCATGGCGGTGGGTCGGTGGGTGGGCTGCAAGAACCTCGGCTACCAGGGTATCGATCGGCTCATGACAGCCACAGGCAGTAGGTGCTACGAGCCTGCTCTCCTTAGAACCTGTGCAAATGTCTTTCAGCAGATGCTTGCTCAAAATAAGCAAGAAATAGTATCGCCCTACCGCACCAGACAGATGTAGCAGACGTTTGAGAAAGAGAAACAGACAGACGGATAGGGAGATAGAGACTCAGAGGCGGATACAGGAAGTGGATAGGGAGGCACACGCTCGCGTGTGGACAAAAAGCGAAAAGAGGCGGAGTGAGAGAGAAAGCATGGATTCGATTCTACACTGACGTGCAGAATAATGCCGCGATATAGTCCATCGGGAAAGCGATTCGGCGCTGCCTTCGGCATGCTGCAGGCTGCTGTTACTTAGGCACCCGTGCTCAGCACACGTTAAGACCTTGCTGAAGATGTTCACGTGTTTTTAACATCTTGCTGGAGACGTCTGTCAACAGGGCTGTTGCAATTGTATGTCACACCGTGAGACTGTTCGATTTCTAAAGTAATCACTGGCATTCTTCTAGCTCTTGCAAAGGGCTAGCCGTCCTCACGTGTATTACCTTAACGATGCCTGCATTCTAACTGAGCGAATGTCGTGCGGCTCAGTACCGATAATCTTCCTGCTCATCGGTGCAGACTGTGTGTCACAGATGCACGGTGACCTTCGTCAATAGTAGAGACATTCCCGAGTAAAAGTCAAAGGGGGAGCACAGTCCCCCCCCCCCGACGGGGATCCGTCGAACACTTGAATTTAGCATTTTCTACATTCTCTTCGAGGACTTGAAATCCAGCCCCCCACCCGAAGCTGTCGAGAGCAAAGAGACGCCGAGACTTCGAATTGCTACGTTCCGATATGCTAACGCCGTTCCAGACACTGAAACGAAGCTAGCGACAGGCCGAGTAACAGCTGCGTACACCTCAGGTGTGCACCTGTATGTAGTATACCTGCACAGGCGACTGACCGAGCAATAGCTGTGTACATCTCGAGTTTGCGTGTATGTATGTGCCCCCTGTATGTACCTGTACCGGCGGGTGACTGACCGAGCAATAGTTAGTGTTCATCTCAGGTGTGCAGGTACTCACCTGTATATGTGTACAGACAGGTGGGTGACTGGCTGGGCAACAGCTGGGTACCCTAATGTTAATCTCCCACGTCGAAGCAAAAGGAGAATAGTAAGGCTGAATCGGAGGGCAGGTGACGAAGTAAGCATGACAAATTAAATTAGTAGACGAACCGTAAGCTGGAATGGAATCTCTGCTAGCGCTATCGTAGCACTCAGCAGAAAGAAAGGCAGCGTGTTTTGTCGCTTGTTAGCCATTTCAAGTTTTTAACTCCTGCGCTCTAACGCCGCGGGCGCGAGGTTACCGTCGTAACGTCTCACCGTCACTTTGACTGAAAGTTAGCAGCACAGGAGGAGCAGCGCCGGTATTAGCAGCAGCAGCCCACCCGACTCCGAGGGATTAGCTGCCCTTCGGAATGCCTGCATCGAATCAAACCCTGCTTGGAGCTTTTTTGCCCCCATAGCATAGTTGAATGCACCGCGAACGAACGATCCAAAATCGAACAGCGACGGGCAAGAACGATGAGGTCGATGAGAACCGCGAGTACCGCGTGGCAGAAGGAGGAGCTGCTGCTGAGCCCTTCTCTGCGCCCTGCCGCCGAGCAGGTGTAAGTGCTGGCAGGTGCCCCGACTCCAGGCGTCAGTGGAAGTAAGGCGGGAGGGTAAGTAGGTCACTTTACTGTTCTGAGAGTAGCACGCTCTTGAGTGAAAGTGCTGGCCGGTGCATCAGCTACTGGCCAACGCGTGTGCCAATCTGACTTGCATCCATGGTGATGGTCCATGGGAGGCCACCGAATCCCCGTGGTTACAAGTGGTGGTCCATGGGAGGCCACCGAGTCTGCATGGCTGCGGTGCTATGGATCTGAAAGCTTTCTTAGATCTGATGCCTAGTACGGCGGCCACGTTGACGAATTCGACCTTGGTATTTCCAGTTCCCTCCCCGAGAAGGACACGGGGAATAGGTAGTGTGTCCTCTGCTCGAGTGGAAGAGCACCGAGATGCACCTAGGGCAGGTGCAGCCTGAATTATCAGCGAGGATGCTGACCTTGCAAAGGATGCTGACCTTGCAGAGGTGCTTGCCCTGCAAGGGACGATGACCTTGCTGAGATGCTGACCTTGCTGGGATTCTGATCTCGTCGGCTGCCCATCTTGGCGGTTCGTCGCTCGCCAGCTGTGCTCTGCTGCTGCTCGTTGCTCTGCTGCTGCACTGGGCTGGATCGAAGTTCGCCACGCCCGTAAGGCAACAGCGTGGGGATCGGGTCTGGTGCCTTAGGTCGAGGGTCGCACTGAGTGATCGTCATAACCTAATATCATCGATTTAATCCTCAGTGTTTGTGGCGTCATTCGCCGTTATTATTAACACGTCAGACGCAGGCGGCTTATTGACCCAGCCCAGGCGGCTCTGCCGCCGGTCTCTCTTTTTCGTAGCCATTTGTGCACCGCATCCTCTCGCTACTTCTCGTGCTCTCTCGTTACTTCAGAGCTACACGTAGCTCCCACTCTCGCGGTAGGTATCGCCCTCGGGAGCGCTCCGCTGAGAATGCGACTGACCTTCGAGAGAGAGAGAGAGAGAGAGAGAGAGAGAGAGGGGCGAGAGTGTTGCGACTGAGCTTCGAGAGAGAGAGAGAGAGAGAGAGAGAGAGAGAGAGAGAGAGAGAGAGAGAGAGAGAGAGAGAGAGAGAGAGAGAGAGAGAGAGAGAGAGAGAGAGAGAGAGAGACAAAGAGAGAGAGAGAGAGACAAACGCACACACACACAGATAGAGAGAGGGAGAGAGAGACAGAGAAAAAGAGAGAGAGTGTGACTGACTTTCGAGAGAGAGAGAGAGAGAGAGAGGGGCGAGAGAGTGTTGCGACTGAGCTTCGAGAGAGAGAGAGAGAGAGACAGAGAGAGAGAGACAGACAGAGAGAGAGAGAGAGAGAGAGAGAGAGAGAGAGAGAGAGAGAGAGAGAGTGTGTGTAGAGAGAGAGAGTGTGAATGAGCTTCGAGAGAGCAAGTGAGAGAGAGCTGAAAGAGAGAGCTGCAGGAGAGGGAGATAGAGAGAGTGCGAGTGAGAGAGCGAGTGAGAGAGAGATAGCGATAGAGAGTGCGAGAGAGTGCGAGTGAGAGAGAGAGAGAGAGAGAGAGAGAGAGAGATAGACAGAGAGAGAGAGAGTGTGTGAATGAGCTTCGAGAGAGCAAGTGAGAGAGAGCTGAAAGAGAGAGCTGCAGGAGAGGGAGATAGAGAGAGTGCGAGTGAGAGAGCGAGTGAGAGAGAGAGAGAGATAGACAGAGAGAGAGAGAGAGAGTGTGAATGAGCTTCGAGAGAGCAAGTGAGAGAGAGCTGAAAGAGAGAGCTGCAGGAGAGGGAGATAGAGAGAGTGCGAGTGAGCTGCAAGAGAGAGAGAGAGAGAGAGAGAGAGAGAGAGAGAGAGAGAGAGAGAGAGAGAGAGAGAGAGAGAGAGAGAGAGAGAGAGA
>WPIO01000174.1:600000-612500 GCA_009760855.2 Cristatella mucedo
CAGTCGGCGGCGAGAAATGTTCTAGAGAAAGTTCTAGACGATGTTCTAGAGGAAGCACTGCAGCTGCCGCAATGGCGAGGCCTGTCGGCTGCGACTTTTCGACTTTCAGGTCGTGCAGCGGCCGGCATTTATAATGTAGTTAGCGGCGCCGAAGGAGGCGGCGAGACGGACGGGAACGCCACCGTAACCGATCTGCTAGCCTTTGCGTCAGCTGCGGTCGAACCGGGCGCCTCCGGCGGCGCTGCTGCCTGCGTCAAGCTGCAGTGGACTGTGCGCAAGATCCGTATGACCGGAGGCGACCGCGACGGCGGCGACGAACCGCCAGTCGGTGAGGAGGCGTCGCGCGCTTGCATCGCGACTCGCTCGGAGATCGCTGCTTCGGCAGCTGCAGCGTCCCATCCCCCCCCCCCGCACGCCCCGCGAAGAATAGGCTGCCACAGGGCGCTCAGCAGCTGATTGGAAGTGTCGGAGGATGGAAGCGAAGAATTGTGCGTGGGAAGTGGGCACGCTGCGCTCGCTAGAACTATTGGTTTCGTTCCACGGTTGGTTCTGTAGAGTGTGAGAGCCGTTGGTTCGACGCGCTCGTCAACGGGCACGCCGCCGCCTGCGACGGCGTGCACTCTCGCTCTCGGTAGGTCTCGTCGGCCCCGCCGCCGCCGCGTCGCCTCGCCCACGTCGGCCCCGCCCCACCCACCGAGACTCTCGCTTGCGAGGTCGACGGGGGCGCGCACGCTCGAACGGTCTCGCGCTCGCTCGCACGCACGCAGGTATGGAATACAAGATCAGATGCTGTCTCGACGAGCACGAGTGGCGAGCGCTGCCTGCGGCGGCGGCGGCGTTCGACCCAGCGACAGCCGCGGAGGCGGCGTGCGAGGCCCGCCGCAACGGCGGCGTCTCATGCTGCCGCAGCCGCCCGAGCAGACTGGCGGAAGAGCGTCAGGTCGTCTGGCTGACCGCCGCCAGCGGTCTCAGCCTGCCCGCCGCCGCCGGAGCCGCCTACGCGGCCATGTCGTGGAGAGTGGCCGCGGCCGGCACCGTCTGGTCCGAGCCGGCAGCGGTCAGACTGCGTCCGCTGGAGCCGACCGACGGCTGCCCTCCACGCCCGCGGCCTTCGGCGGCTTTCCGGTCAGCGCCGGAAACCGCGTCGCCGCCGCCGCCGGATGCTGCGGCTCGGACGAATCCCCTAGTGTGCATCGTCGCCGTGTCACCCGTTGTCTTCTTGGGCGTCATCCTGACGTTCTACGTCGCAGGGCTGAAAAGGACGCGCGTCGACCTCGTTCGCTACGCTTTCCCCCGAGCTCCGGTGCGCGTTAGCAAGTCGCTGCGCAGTGAAGCGGCGGCGCCGGAAGTCGTCGCCGCGGTCGCACCTGAGCCGAGCAGCGACGCGCAGGCGACGTGCGGCGAGTCGGACAGCTCGAGGCATCCTGTCGACACTCCGCCACCGCGTCGGGCTACTAGGTGAAGAGGGAGACAGACAGACAGACAGACAGAGAGAAAGAAACAGAGAGAGAGAGAGAGAGAGAGAGAGAGCAGACGATTGCTGGTCCGTCGAGCTTCCGGCGGCTCTCGCTGCGTCCGGTGCGCAACGGCTCTCTTCGTTGGGCTGAGCCGACGCGGCCATGTCCGGACTTGCCCGGACATGGCCGCGTCGGCAGCTTCCAGCGTTGCACGGGAGCAGCAGCCAGCAGCGCGCCTTCGGTGCGTCGTCGTGCGTCGTCGGTAGCCCGTCGGCGGCGGAGGCTGTTCGAGGCGGTCGCGCTCAGTGCTGTGCACGGAAGCAATTCACGAAGAGCTGCCACGGGATAAGGACCCGGTCAAGGCCGATGTCAAGGTCGACCTTCAACCGCGACAGCGAAAGAAACCGCCGATGCGGCCTCACACGATCTACTCCGCCTCTTCGCTTTAGCATAGCGTCCGGGAGGCGGCAGATATACGTCGGGGCCTAGCTTTTGGAGCAGGATGTGTGGGCGCAATGCGCCGCCGCTCGTCTGAAAGCTCTGGTGGAGCAACGAAAGTGAGTCGGCGTACTTGGCTATTGCATGCCTCGACGAGACGCTTCGGCGTGCCTCGTAGCGCCGAACACTCGCAGCAAGATGATGGACGGTGCGCTTCGCCGCTGCTCAAGAGTCGCTGGAGATTTTACCGAATTTTTTTCGCAGACGCCCTCAGTCTGCCGCCCACTATTTTTACATAAAAGCTCGATTGCTTACACAAAACTATGGACTCGCTGTCGACGGCCGGCTTTACGAGCCACTGCGAACGTCAGAACCCCGGCGGCCTAGAGAACGATATTGTAGCGGCTGTTGGTCACCAAGCGAAGCATTGGTACGCAGCGCGGCTTTTTGAGTTTGCTTTACTGCATAGTTTGGTAGCTTCTTCGAAAGTAATAATTCCGAGGCCTGGCGCAGTAACTTTCAAGGTGCCGGAAATGTCTACGCCTCAGCGTAATATTGTGTAAACATTTCCATACACAATCTGTAGACAGAGGCAACTCATGTTCAAGGAAATAACGGGCCTATAATAATATGCCAAAGCATTTTTAATAGATGACGGTGTTGTGCGACGACTCGTGTACTCGGAATTTAAGTGTCGTCTTTCGACAGCTGCCTTAAGTTAGAAGCTTCGCTAAGAGAACTGCTTCCACAGCTAGCCATCACGCTCGATCCCTATCTAAGATTAGGAGCTGTCTTTCACGTTGGCTTGCAAAGGATTTAACTAGCTCCTTAGTTCTGTCTCGGCTAGATTGTCGTAAAACCCTTTTGACTGGGCTACCGGAAAAATCCACAAGACCACTTCAGCTGGCTATAACTATGGCTGCATGGCTATTTTGCAAAACCCAGCGGTTTGACCACATGTCTCCTTTGCTAAAAGAGCTAGAATGGCAGCCGGTTGATCAACGCATACAGACCTAAGTTGTTACGCTGACGCACAAGGCCCTCCACGGCTTGGCTCATTCGTACCTAGCTCAACTGCTGCACCAGTTTCAGCCTCTTCGTGCCCTCAGGTCCTGTGTGGACAATAAATTAGCTGTTCAATTCCTCCGCTTAGAGACCGTTGGCGACAGAAGCTTTAGCTCTGCAGGTCCTAGACTGTGGAACTCGCTTCCACGATTCTTATGCAATGATAACTACTCTCCTGCTGCCGACTATGGCTCATCCTTTTCAGCGGTCCTGAGCTGCTACTTCCATGCTACTCACTATCTCAACTGCTCTCCTTACTCTGCTATGTTTCACACCTTCTCTTTGTTGTGTGAGATGACGTCTGTTGACTACCAAATGCTTACCAAAAGCCGCTAGGCTGTGAGTGGGCTATACAAAACTCTCCTGCGTAACATCCACATAGTCTTTATGGCTTTGTGGAGTTACAGAGGAGATACATTACATTACGCAACGCAACTACTCGTACTTGACGTGTTACACCTCCCTTCGTTTCGTGCCGCTCTTGACCAAAGGAGGCAATATTTACAACATCGAATTGAAGGAGGTAATATTGGCACTATCGAATTGAAGGAGGCAATATTGGCAATATGGAAGGAGGCAATGTTGACCGCAACTGTTAAGAGCATTTCCAATGCATTTCATGAAAACAATCATGTTTCAGTCCGTCAAGTATGGCCAAAAAATTAGGAAAAGAAAAATCACAGCAGATCAAGTAAAACTATTTCTCGCGTATCCGAAAGATGAAGGCGAGCGGCTTGAATGCCGGCAGCAGCAGCAGCAGCAGCAGCTGGAAATATCATATCGCAGTCGAGTCAGCTAAAGAGAGGAGTGGAGACAAGTGAAAAAAAAAGCAGCCTTGCTGCTGTCGATCGAAACGATAGAAAGAAGAATTATTTAGATGAAATTGCACAAAATTCAGTAAAGTATTCTTTCCTTGCATGCCGCTACAATGCCAATACCTTACACAGAATTCACTGGTTAATTAATGAGTACTGGCAGTGTCATTGAAAGTCTAAGCGTCAGACGGGGGGGGGGGGGGAGACAGCAAACAAGTGCACGGGCAGTGGTCGCATACAAAGCTACTCACGATTGCTGTTTAGTTGACGTCTTTATTGCAACAAAAAATTTGGCGTAAGTGAATGAAATGCAACATCAACTTAGTAGGCGAGTACAGAAAGCTATCTACGATCTATGAAATGAAAAATAACACCGACGGAAAAAAGGTGCAAACAACCTTAACTATCAACGGAAACATGTGAGGACGGTTCATTCAACGTTTTACCGAAATACACTCAGCCCATGCAACGCACGGTTTGCTTGCAAGTGCCCTGTATGTGCAGTCGGGTAGAAAAGAACTGCAGTTTTGCCTTTTGGTCCACAAAGCTTGATAATGATCAGCATAACGGCTGAAGTTTGACCTTGGCTTGACCCTGCAAGAAAGCTACCATTCGAAAGTTGGTACGATGTTCAGATTGCCCAGAATTGCACGTGTCTATGCACACCATGCACATACATGTCTGTATATGCACATACCTTCGCATGTCTACGCACGTCATAGGCACACACCAGGTGCATGCCAGTCACGTGACACACCAGCCACACCTCTGGCTCACAGCTCCTTGTAACATTGCTTTGAAGGTTACACACATTGGCTGAAAGCTCCAGCAGAGCTTGTCTCTTGTCAGAGTGAGCGGCCCTATATATATTCCTAAACCACAGTTGATCACGTGGTCCAAGAGGCTACCGTGGCAATAACTCGACTCTTGTCGGCCAAAGCACCCTGCATATCGTCCTTGGGCAGCAGCGGTGCACGAGGGCTCCCCGAGGCCCACTCGTCGTCATCAGCGTCTTTGTCGTCGGACCGATTGGCTGCCGTGCCAAACTGCACGGCAGCGCCGCCCTGCACAATAGGGGTCGTTTCTGCCGGAAGCGCTGCTGCTGCTGCTGCGGCCGAACGCGGCCTCCGGGACGAGGGAAGGTTTCGAAGTGACACATTCATGTCTTTGAAGGCATGCAGCAGGAAAATGCCAGCAACCACCGTGAGAAACCCGCACACGCTGCCGGCGACGTCTACTGCTGCCATGCCGTTCCACTCCTTGAATAGAATGGCAGACGCGAGCACTGTGAAAGCAGTGAACAGCACGTAGTAGATTGGCGTGACGACCGAAGTGTTGAACGTGTCGAGGGCTCGATTCAGATACAGGAGCTGAACGAATATGCAGCCAGCGACAGCGGCGACAAGCACCCACAAGAGCCAGTCGCCCAGCTGGTTATCGCCTGCAACGACCAATCAGGCGCATTGCAGCTGGTGCACAAGTCTCTGCAGCTAGGCGCGTCTGTCGTGAGCATCGCAGTTGCCACTTCACACCACTTCTCGCCGACCTGCATTGGCTACCAGTCAAGCAACGGATCGACTTCAAGGTTTTGTCGCTCACTTTTAGGTCACTTCATTCTTTGGCTCTAGCCTATCTCTCAGATCTACTCCCACACCAGGCCAAGCATCGTACCACCGGCTTTTCGGAATTCAACAGTTTACCAATACCTCGTACAAACCTCAAATCCTTTGGAGACCGTGCATTTAGTTCGTATGCTCCCAAAGCCTGGAACTCCCTATCGACTTGCGTCAGAACATCCCCTGACTTGACCACATTTAAAAAGAGATTAAAACACCTATTTAGGACAGCATTGAGTGGGTCCCTGTGATTCATCCTTCATGTGCTTATGCGTGCTGACACTGTGCATGCTGCCACTAACCACATTTGCATGCTGACCCTGTGCAAGTCACCCCTAACCATGTTATTCATGTTGTTTATCAAGCATGATATTACTCACCATTCAATTGTGTTTCCCTTTGCAGTAAATGTAAAAGTGCCTAGAGAGAGATTGAGTTCTCTGAGGGCACTTGTATCAAGTGCATTATTATTATTAAAGAGAGAAAGGACGATCACGTGCAGAGATCCTCGATGATTACATGATCTCTGCACGTGATCGTCGCAGCATCACAGCACTTGCAGATCAGGATCGGGCTCAGTGTTGCACAGATCGACAGCTTTGCAAATGGACAATTTTCGCGCAGACCATGCAATAAGGAGCCAAGCGCCAGAACAGTACGAAAAAGGCAGGTCTGAAGCGATAGCTGCTGGATGAAAACCGCTGCATCGCCAGCTGCAGAGCTGGCCAGAGCTGGCCTCAGCACAGGCCGGCTCTAGCTACTCACCTCCAATCGTCTGCTTAAGGCCTACGCCGACCCCTTTGCAGCTCGTAACCGAGAGTGAGCCAATTATAGAGCAGGTGAGGATGTACACCAGCACGTTCGTATGACCCCAGCGGCGCTGACAGTAGAAGATCAACACGGCCGAAGCGACGGCCACAAGGCTAATGTACACAAGGAAGCCTACGAAAGAAAAGATGATAATGATAATAATAATAAGATTTTTTTTATAGTGGCCTCAGAGAACTCAATCTCTTTCTAACCACTTTACATTTGCTGCAGAGAAAGCATGATCGATTGGCTAGTGCTAGCATGCTTAACGACAACAAGCATAAGATGGCAGACTAACCCAAATCTTCACTGCCGGACGCCCAACACTCCCAGGGGTGGGTGGGTGGGTGGGAGTAAATATGATTGAAATGCAGAACGAGGAAATGCAGCTAAGCGGCAAGCATTCAAAAGAACGGCGCGCCCAGGATTGACACTTGTGCTGGGTCCTTAGTAGCTTTTAGCGCATCGCAAGAGGCTGCAATTTCTTGTTAGCTGCAGGCCTCTGATGTTCAGGCTTGAAGGCAGAAGAAGTTAAACCCTGCCTGATTGGGTGCAAGTCACGTGGGATACGGGCCACCTCTCCACAGGAACGAGCTCTTCTAGGTCGTGCAGATACAGTACGTACCTGTCCATCTCTCGACCAAGTACCTGTCGACTTGAAGCTATGACAATGTCTCCTACTGAAAGCCTGACACCTGACAGCAACATCGACTACAAGTGGGCCCTGGTTTGGCGTACAGGTTTTAAGGTGATGGAGATGACCAAGATGCCTGCGATGACTGAGGTCGTGAACTCGAGCTATTTGGCACATGTGAAGTGACTGGATAGAGATTCAGTTAACTTAGGGCACTAGGCAAATGGATATTTTTTATAGCAGGACTGAAACGGCTGCAGCCACTAAATACCAGCTTAGGGGCAGCTGCTGACCCTGGGCCGCAGGAGGATATTTGACGAAGATGCCGTCTTCGGAGCAAAAGAGCCCCCCCAGGCTAGGAGATAACGGTCTGATCACCTGCAATATGGAATGGGCACCATGCCCGTCGTCCCACGTGACCGACCGACCGACCAACAAGCTCTCTACACAAGCGGCCGGCTGCAGAGCAGCAAGCCAACGAGCCGCTCAGCGTGAGCACGCTAAGAAAGGCAAGTGTCCAGGCGGCCGATTGACTCCTTTAGAGCGCCTGCCACTGACAACGGATGATGTGGATGCTGATTAACTGATTCACTAATCGTCCAGCTCGGCAGTGGCGGCCTCACAGCAGAGCCGGAGATCTGAGCGGGAGTCCCGTGCCGCGCCGCCAAACGGCGTCGGCACGGCAGTGACGGACGACAAGAGAAGCACTAGAAGCCAGTGGAGACCGAGACGACAATGACGACATCTCACGAGGAGGACATCACGCAGGCTGAGCAGTGCTCTGGCTCCTCCCTCCCTCCCTCCCCGGCACTCAGCAGCCAGCCCGTGCTACTCAGCAGTCAGCTTGATGAGATGCAAATAAGGTCGAGGTCAAGGTCGGGCCTAGCTCTCCAGTCAATCGACGCTCGGTGCACGAAGGGTCGAGGAGTAGCAGCAGCAGCAGCAGCAGCTGCAGGAAGCAGCAGCAGCTGCAGGAAGCAGCAGCAGCTGTAGCACAATGGCGGCGGCGGCCAGACTGCCTACCAGGCTCGATGAGTTTCGGAGCGAGCTCGCGAAGTTTGGTGATCTCCTGCTCCTTGGGTGCGTGCAGCACGAACACGGTCGAGCCGATGATGCTCAGAGCGCAGCCCAGCTTGCCCAGCAGGTTCAGCCCCTCGCCGAGGTAGTGGGACGACAAAATCGCCCTGTGCGCCGGACGGAATCGCGAGTGCGACAACGATGACGACGACGACGAATAGAGTGGCCGTAGAGTCAACCGCAACCGGCGCCAGAGCCGGCTCTCTTGCCTTCGCCGCACGGCCGACCAAAGCGAGCGTGCCGCCGCGGTGGCGACAGCAATCGAGGCAGCGCCGCGCGACACGTACGAGATGAGCACGCTCAGAGCACCCAGCGGCGTGACCAGCGAGGCCGGAGCAAAGGCGTAGGCAGCAAAGTTGGCGCCTTCGCCTACGGTCACTGCAACAGACGAACAGAGCACGGCTGCTGCTGCTGCACGAGGATCTTGATCGCTTTCTGATCAAGATCCTCGTGCACTGCAAGTGCAGCAGATCAAGATCGCTTTCTGCTGCACTTGCAGTGCGAGGCAATCGTGCAGCCTGCAGCCACCGCAGTGCGGCCGCCTTGACGTGCCGCCCCCAGGCGACGGCCGCCGCCTCATTCATGTGAGTACCAGTGGCCGGGCTGCAGCAGCTACAGGCCACTGATGGCAAAAGCTTCACCAAGAAACCTGCACAGCAGCAGCATCAGGAGCAAAGCAGTCTACGAGTCGAGGGGCGTGACCAGCGATCCAGCTGAAGGACGAGTTGGGCCAATGCCACGGCATGCTGAGCTAACATTACCGAGTAGAGTAACTCTGCGAGACCGGATACCCAGAGGCCAGCCGGTGGCCGGAAGCACGCTGCCCGCCTAAACACTGGTGGCTTGCAAAAAATTTAACTGGCTCCTTGGTTCTTTCTCAGCTTAATGATTGTACATCCCTTTTTGGCTGGGCTACCAAAGAAAAGCAACTAGGCCACTACAAATGGCTACGAATACGGCTGCAAGGCTAGTTTTCAAGTCCCAGAGGTTTGAGCACGTGACTCCTTTGATGAAAGAGCTAGGATGGCTGCTGGTTGATCAACGGATACAGAGCAAAGTTCTTATGCTGACCCACAAGGCCTGCCACGGCTTGGCTCCTAGAACTGCTGCACTAGTTTCAGCCTCCAGACATGTACAGTATTGAATTTCTACTATGACTCCTCGAAGCGAGTCGAGTTCACAAGCTCACTAGTGTGTGTGTATATATATATATACACACACACGAGAGAGAGAGTGAGTGAGCACCAGCTTTTGGCTCAGCCTCACCTTTTTGTATCCTGACGGATCCGGCTCTACATTCACGGTGCACATTTCGTGCTGCAACACTCTTTCCCAGGATTCACCTTTGCCCGCTCGCTCGACTTTTTTTTGTGAGTCGTGATGCTCACTAGCACAATCTAGGCTTTCAATTAAGTGAGCCGTGATGGCTCACTATGTAAGGCGGTTGCTTTTCTCGACCTCAGTCCCCCGGTCGTGGGCTCGAATCCTGCTGTGGGCGATCCTCTACCGTCGCCGCTGCAAGCGGTGGTGACAGCCTTAGAGGCTCTTCTGTTGCCATACAAAAGAGGCTGTTGAATCGGCTAGTATTTCTTTCGGCACTTACCTCCCGCCCAACGTATAGCAGTCAACAGTGCTGCCACCCCATGTAACTCACTCACTCACTTTCTCATGCACTTGTTTTCCACTTCCTCCCTCGACGCTTCCGTAGAAAGCTACCTGAGGAGTGCAGTCTGAGGAGTGCACTGCCGGGCAGTGAACGGCTGCGCCTCACTCACATCACAGGCACGTGGCAGTGGAGCAAACGCAAGCAAAACCAAACGTGAGCAGCTGCTTCTCACGAGAAGCAGCTGCTCACGGCTCGGCCTAGCAAGCAAGCACAGCAGACCCGAGGGACAGCACCGAGTGGACAGCCGGCGGGTGTGAGTGGATTAGCTGCCATGCCAGCCTCGCATGTCAATTGTACGCTGCCTCGGCCAATTCTACGCTGCCTCGATCCAGTCCTACCTCGGGGGGGGGGAGGGAGAGCATGGCACGTGACCGAGAGAGCAGAAGGCATGTAGCAGAGGATGGGCACGTAACCGAGAGCAGCAGAAGAAGGCATGCTGGCGGTAGATGGCAACGGGATCACACTCCATGACTTACTGAGAAGAACGCCAGCCCACCACAGAGGTTCTCGGAGGTAGCCGCAGCCTCCGTCGCCTGCAAGACAAGTCTGCTTCAGCTGCCGGCGCAGCGATCGCGCAGCTGCGCATGTATTCTCAGAAGGAAAGTGGCTGCAGAGCAGAGTAGGGGGCAGTAGTGCCCTCCGCACTCCTAGGGTATCTTCCTGGAAGGTGTTCCGAATCATTGACATTTGGTTAGATAAATCAGCTTTGTCCCCAACTCTTATTAACTAAGAATGATTTTCATAATTCCAATGTGTGAAGCTGATAGTGCCTCGGCTGACAATTCATCGTGGTAGCCTTCATTGCTATGCGCTCTTAAATGTAAACACGTGTGATGACTTGTAAGCTGTCCCACTCAACCAGACGATAAAACTGGCGTACCAGCCGCGATTGTGTCCGTCTAGCTTACCTCTGAACCTTTGCTGTGCAATCTACCGCATCAGCTCATCTTTCAGAGAGATATTGGCAGTTCGGAGCCAAGTAGCCTCCTCACCAGGATTCGACTACGGCAGCATGATGTGGCAATTTTTGAGGCGCAGAAGGAGTTCTCGCTCCATTTTTTCCAAGCTTTTCCTGCTGCCAGGGGTAGAGCGGCCCCTGGCGGCAGGCAACGACACGGAGCTGGCCAATGGGCGGGCGATGGGGGAGGTCGGTGGACGACCGGGGGACGAACGCTCACGACTCACCGGCCCGCTTGCCCGTGGCAGCGGTCAGCTTCAGCAGTCCTTTCTTTTTGAAGACGAAGCTGCTGCCGATAAAGAGGCTGGACGAGCAGGCGAGACCGAGCCCCACGTAGAAGTCCGCCGTAGGTGCCGCCGACGCCGCTGCCGGGTAGGGCGTCGTGGTGGCGACGCTCGTGACGTGGTCAGAAGCTGGCATCTCTCGGCTCTCACGAGGTCCTGCAAAGAATTGCTCGCTGGCTGCCTAGCCCATACGGGCGCTTAGGCGCGAGCGCGGCGCGCCCTTCTGGGGCGCCGACACACACCCGGCCGCCGTATTAGCTGCCTCCTAAATACAAATTGTAACCCCTACACCCTAATAACAATAATAATAATGCACTTGATAAAGAGCCCTCAGAGAACTCAAATCTCTTTCTAGTCGTTTTAAACCCGTAAACCCAAATACACGCAGTACTTATGCATCAAACGCAAAATCCTAAAACCGAAGCTAAAAAGATAGCTCTAAAACGTGCTTATTTAACGTAAATATAAACATACGCTGGCGACTATATCGACGGTGCCCATAGCGGAAGCTGGCACGGCTCTAGAAAGTCCGAGCGACGGCGTAGTAGCTGAGCGGGTGGCCGCTCGGCGGCGAAAGGCAGGCGAGCCGAGCCGGCGCCCAGTTAGGCTGGCTGTATGCTTATTACTGGGTCGAGGCACACCTCAAGCGTGGCTCGACTCCACGCACGATTGAACAGAGAAAGTCACGCGGCACTGCCACACATCGCCCCACCGCGGATCGCTCACTCGCACGTAGACCCGGCGGGCGAGCAGCGCGCGGCCGCGTGTAGCAACAGCCGCCGTTGAAGGTCAAGGGTGTCGCCCGGCTGTGCTGCGCCGCTCGCGCTCGTCTGCTCTCTGTCTCTCTCTCTCTCTCTCTCTTCTCTCTCTCGGCGCGAGCGAGACGTCGGCTGAGGATGCGCGCGCAGCGCTACCTTAGAGCGCCAGGACCGCGTCAGCGCCGCACGCTGCACCTTCACAGCGCCTCTCGAAGCGTCGGATGCTGCGCATTTTAGGCAAAGGCGCCGCGGCGGCCGCGGAGAGGCGCTAAGCGACGCGCCCCATCCGGTCAGGCGACGGCGGGATCGCGCGGCTGTCGCGTCACTACGAGCTCGCCTATGGCGGGCAGACTGATCGGACGCGCAGGCCCAAACCGGAAACACTGAGCGAGCGAGCGGAGGCCAGCGACGCGCCCCGAGCGGCTCTGCGGCGGCAATGCGCCGTGGCGCCGAACGAACTGACCTGCGTCGTTTCAACGCAGCCCCGAGCGCGAGGTCCACCTTAGCCAGCAGGTTGGTCGCCCGATATCGGGTCGACCCGGGTCAGCTGCCGCCGCTACGTCACCATTCATTGTAGTCGATGAATGGCGATCGACGTTGCGTGCGGGGCATTCGCGGGTTTAAGGCGCTCGCCGAGACCGGCTACGGTGAATGCCCGAGATGACCGCGCGATCGAGCCGGCTCGAGCCCCGCGGGGTACGCTAAGCGCCCGAATGGAGAGGTGAAATCCTCTTGGGGCGCTATACAAATGAATTACATTCTACATTCTATTCATTTGCGCGGCGGCCGACCGGCGGGTCGCCCGCCGCCGCCGCCGCCGCCGCCGCGCAGGCATGCTTTCCCCGGAAAGGGGCGGATCCGACTGCGCCGCTACGTCCGCGAAGTTTTGGTAGGACTTGCAGAGAGCTAAAGCTTCTGTATC
>WPIO01000175.1:0-135000 GCA_009760855.2 Cristatella mucedo
GCGCGCAGAAGTCGAGACGAGATGTCGCGAATGCATGGACCAGCTTGGACGTGGTATCCTTATCTAAACAAGCCCTAATTTTAGCATGGTTATGAAGCTGAAAATAGGCGGATTTGAGTGTGGAGCTGATGTGGTCGTCTAACGAGAGGTCGATTTGGAATATGACACCTAGATTTCGAGCTGATTCAACTGGAGATATGCTGGCAGAGCCAATTTTGAGGGTCAGCCTTTCCAATTTCTGAATCACACTGGGTTTACCCATAACTAGTAAGTTAGTTTTATAATCGTTTAGTTTTAGAAAATTTGCTGCCATCCGTGTGCATATGTCATCAACGCATGCAGCTAGTGAGTTGAGAGAATTAGAGGTGCTCGAAGGCTGGGAGGGATCAAAGCAAAGATACAACTGAGTGTCATCCGCATAGAAGTGAAAGCCTAGATTGTGCTTGGCAATCACATCAGCAAGAGGCAGAGTATAAACCGTGAAAAGAACCGGACCTAGCACAGAGCCCCGAGGTACTCCATATTTTAGAGGTACTTCATATGATCTTTGTCCATTCACGTCAACACTCTGGAGTCTTCCACTGAGATAGGATCTGAACCACTGCAGAGCAGTGCCAGTGATGCCCAGGCGAGATGAGAGGCGCTCTAGAAGTACTTTGTGATCAATGGTATCAAAAGCTGCCGAAAGATCGAGCAAAACAAGCAGAGACACTCTACCCATGTCTGCATTCCTACGTAGTAGTACGAGGTAGCTAAAAGGCCAGACGGATTTGTATTAAGGCTGTGGAAGTCACACGTCACTTGTTGGAACCCGTGTGTCCGGCCTAATAGGATCTAAACTATGCGGTTATATTGCAAGTGCAACGCCGAAGGCTCGGCGGGGTAGGCTTGACCTGCCGCTTACCTAGCGGCGTAGCCTAGCGCCTAATGCCGTTCTGTGCGCGCCTACGCCCAATAAGATGGCCGCCATGAAACTAGCGCTTCTGACGCTGACCTGCTTACAGTTACTAAAGGGGGTCGTGAGTCCGCGGCGTGAATTGAAAAGCGAGACACAGTAATTGGGGATTTTACTGTGCTTGATTCGCAAGCGCACAAAGTCGCTGTGCGTCTAGCTCAGTTTTATCTCCACACTCCTCGCACGTTCTCAACAGCACCAACACTTTTGCGGAGGGAATAATTCTCCATGCTGAGCTCGAACTGAGCCTAAACCATAACCGGAGAACTAGGACTCCGTTTCTAATTGTGCGGAAGGAATACTCCACACACGCCAACTTAAGCACTCCTGCGGCGGAAACACGTCTCCACACTTAAGCTACTTACATCTATACTGGGGAACGACCCAAATAGACAGAGCTTTAACTGGAGCCTAAATCTTAACCGGAGAACTAGGACTCAACACGTGCCAAATACGTCTAGCTAGCACTGGCAAATCCCAATGCCAAGACCATGTGCTAGCGCGCACACTCAAAACACAAAAGAATCACCAAATGCCAGCTCGGGCGCGAAACGACCGTATTCGGTGGAGTTCCGCCGAATCCTTCTAGTACTGTCTCGTCCTGTTCCGTTAATTGCCGGCGAACAACCCGCCCTTCTCCCTCGCTTCCAGAGAAAAACAAGTAAGACGGCGTCGAAGCTCGGAGTCGGACAGAAGACCAAAAAGAAACCATGAGCAAGTGTCACTCGACTCTTAAATACCTAGCTGAGACAATGGGGCAGCAGCGTAGTGGTATTGGGCCCGACACCATGGCCCATTACGGTAAGAAACTAACACCGGCACTGGGCCATTCGAATGTCCCCTCTGTCCAGCTTGAATGGCGAATGGGTTCAAGACGATTCTTTCTTGGAACGAGTGAAGGCGGAGGTTGACAGGCCAGCCAACATCAATCAGCAGCTTCTGCGGGTATCGGACCAATTCTAAAGGCCGAATCGCCACCGCTGGTCTCAGAGCTTCCTGGCTTGCTCTTAAGCTCTTGCTCTCTAACCACACTGGCACTCCTCTCTGGCTCACTACTCCAGGACAGAGAAGTTGTAGCCCGCCTCTGAACAGCTCTTGTTCGCTCTAAAATTCCAGCCAAGGTCAGCAAAGTGCTACACAAGTAATCATCATTTCGGCCATTTATTTCTCTAGAGAAACGATTCCTTTAGTAGCGCTACAAGCGTTTCTAGTCAGTAACTGAATTCTACTAAAAAACCGGTTTTCGCGAAGATCGTATACAAAAAAAGATATAGCTAGCTACGAGCTGTTTAAAGCTTACTAGTTTGTTGCTTCGACCGTAACCCGTAGGAAATTGCATGCAATGAATTGCATTTCAATTCTTATCACTTTGGCCTGACAGGTCTACTGAGCCTGCTGCTTTGTTAAATACACCTCATCATAGTAACGATAGTGCATACCAAGTGTCGATTCTTTATAGTTGTTCAAAGCATTGCTAGATGTTATTGCTGTTTCTACGATCCTGGACTTACTGATCTACAGAAAAAAGCGCCCAGGAGCCATGGGGGAAGGAGCTATGAGCTGAGATGCAGCTCCTTTGGCGGCAGCAGCGAGCTGAGTACCGGCTTGTTATATTTTTCTAGCTGTGTTTCGAATCGCTCCCCACTTTATCGGAATAATCAAAATTAATAAGAATGTCGATGAGGTATACCTGTCAATCTCAGGAAGTTTTGACGAAAGAAGGTGAGCTTTAACATTTAAAGTTAATGTAAAAGTATAATTTAGATCATCAATCGATAATCATTGTCTATGTGATCGGCTAACCCTGCAAAGATGGCAAATACAGCTCCTATACACAGTCAATATGGGAAGTGAGCTAATACATAGTAGGATCATGTAGAAAAACATTAGGAGAGAAGTTAGACTGTAGAGTACCTGTTAACCCCCTTTGAGTGAAGAGGAAAATTAATCCTATTCTTCAAAGCACAGCTGTGGACCACTTACTTACTGTACCAGTCAAGTTAGCCAGTCTTATAAATAACTAAACTCCTGTGGGAACAGCAATAACTATTGTGGCTGCTGTAAAGTAAGCTCTCGTATCGCATCCATACTTACTGCAAATGTATGATGAGCTCATGCAATGCACATCTATAGTGGCCTAGAAAGCACGTCATAAGTTATCCCCCCAGTGTTCCAAACACTTCCTCTTTCCCTGAGCAATGAGAGACTATGTGAGAAACTAACCCAAATCTAGAAATAATTCGAATGCATACCTCTGGATGACCAAAGAATTACAAGGGGTGTTGATAAAGATTGGGATCACCTATTCGAATAGGGTCACAGAAGGAGGCATTTAAGTTACGATCTGTAACAAGTATAGTGATGGCACCAGCGAGGACAGGAAGGAAGAGGAGTAATACAGCTGTAGTTAAGATTGCTCAGGCGAAGAGGGGAACTCGTTCAACGGTTATTCCTCCTCATATATTTACGATTGAGGCGATGCAATTTCTAGTATCTAGAAAGGAGGAGATCCCTGCAAGATGAAAGGAGAAGATTGCCAAATAAACGTACCCTCCTGCATGGGAGACGTTGGAGGAAAAAGGAGAATAAACCAGTAGTTCTTTTCCTGCTCCTTCTTTAACGAGAGCAGAAGAAAGGAGTAGCAATAAGGATAGGGTAGAAGTTCAGAATCTAAAGTCATTAAGGCGAGGGAATGCCGGGTCAGGAGAACCCAGCGTTAGGAAAACAAGTGAATTTCCAAATCCTCTTAATATAGCAGGCATAATGAGGAAGAAGATGCATGTGCAGTAGCAATAGCATTTTAGATCTGATAATTACTGAGGATAGCTCCTGGTTGACCTTGTTCAGCTCGAAGAAAGAATCTTGACTTCCTCTCAATTAATCCAGATTAGATTCCGAATAGAAAGTATATAGCTCCGATATGGATGTAATTTGAACAAATAAGTCAATACATCTAGCATTACACTCTTTTAGAAAGACAAATGCCTCTTGCTTACTTCTTAGAAGGGAAATCATCAAAGTACGTTATAGCGCCCTGCTGGCCGTGGCTGAATTTTAGAGCGAACAAGAGCTGTTCGGAGGCAGGCTAGAACTCCTTTGTCCTAGAGCAGTGAGCCACAGAGGAGCGTCAGTGCGGTTAGAGAGGAAGCGCTTAAGAGCAAGCCAGGAAGCTCTGTCACCAGCGGTGGTGATTCGGCCTTTAGAATTGGTCCGATACCAGCGGGAGCTGCTGATTGATGTGGGCTGGCCTGTCAACCTTCGCCATCACTCTGTCCAAAAAGAATCACCTGGAACCCATTCGCTATTCAAGCTGGACAGAACATTCCAGTGGCCTAGTGCCGGTATTAACTCCTTACCGTAATGGGTCCTTGTGTCGGGCCCAATACCACAAAGCTCTTGCCCCATTGTCTCAACTTAGTATTTAAGAGTCGAGCGACGCTCGCTCTGGGTCTTTTGTTTATTCAGGTGTTCGGTCTGGCTCTGAGCTTCAACGCCGTCGGACTCGTTTCTCTGAAAGCGAGGGAGGAGGGCAGGCTGTCCGCCGACGATGGACGGAACAGGACAAGACAGCGCTAGGAGAATTCGGTGGACTCCACCGAATACGGTCGTATCGCGCCCGAGCTGGCATTTTGTGTTTCTTTTGTATTTTGTGGGTGCACGCTAGCACGTGTGTGGAGGCCTAGTTCTCTGGTTAGGGTTTAGGCTCCAGTTTGAGCTACGTCTATTCGAGTCGTTCCCCAGTATAGATGTAAGCCGCTTAAGTGTGGAGACGTGTTTCCTCCGCAGAAGTGCTTGAGTTGGCGTGTGTGGAGTATTCCTGCCGCACTGGTGGAAACCGAGTCCTAGTTCTCCGGTTAGGGCTTAGGTTCCGGTTCGCGCTTCAGTGTGGAGACGTGTTTCCTCCGCAGAAGTGCTTGAGTTGGCATGTTTTGGGCATTTCTTCCGCACAGGTAGAAATGGAGTCCTAGTTCTCCGGTTAGGGTTTAGGCTCCGGTTTGCGCTTCATGTAGAGAAGTATTCTCTCCGAAAGAGTGTTGATGCTGTTGACAACGTGCGAGGAGTGTGAAGATAAAACTGAGCTAGACGCGGAGCGACTTTGTGCGCTTGCGAATGACGCTCAGTAAAATTCCCGATTTGTGTGTCTCGCTTTCCAATTCACGCCGCGGACTCACGACCCCCTTTTGTAACGGTAACCAGGCCAGCGCCAGAAACCCCTCGTTTCGTGGCGGCAAGCTTATTGGGCGTAGGCGCGCACCGAACGGCATTAGGCGCCAGGCTACCCGCTAGGTAAGCGGCAGGTCAAGCCTACCCCGCCGAGCCTTCGGCGTTACAACATTCTAATGTAATGTAATGTATCTCCGTCAGTAACTCCAAAAAGTCAAAAAGACCATGTGGGTGTTACGCAGGAGAGTTTTTTTTATAGCCCACTCACAGCCTAAGCGGCTTTCGGTACGCATTCGGTAGCCAACAGACTTCGTCTCACGCAACAAAGAGAAAGTGGGAAGCATAGCAGAGTTAGGAGAGCAGTTGAGGTAGTGAGTAGCATAGAAGTAGCAGTTCAGGACCGCTGAAAAAGATGTGCCATAGTAGGCAGTTGGAGAGTAGATCCTAATAACAAGTATAAAGATTTAAGCTTGAATAATTCCGACCCAACATAAAAGTAGTAGTACAGAAGCCTTAGAGTTGAGATTAGAATCGAGTAAGAGGAGAACGTTACACATAGGTAGGAGTAAGAGATAGTGCAATATGCCCAGCTGTCAGGAAAGAATTTGTGAAAGAAGGCTTGACCTGCTCGCCTAGGCTGAAACTTGGCAAAAATCGGTAAAATTAAAGACAATTAAAGACCCTAATCCGAATGGTTTCAGCTTCTTTTGCATCAGTTAATCAATCAAAATTGAAGGCAGAGTTTCTATTATCTCGCACTCCAAATTCGACTTCAACCCATTTGCAGTACCAAAAAAGCAGACGACTAAGTTTTCTTGATTTCAACTAACTACATGCTACCAGTGGAGGCAGTCTTCAACGGCAAACCGTGTAATAACTTCTCATTTATCTCAGATTTCTATCGAATTTCAATTCGTTGTGCAAGAAGTTGATCTTTCATTAGTAGTCATTCATTTTGATAACTTATAAGATACCTTCAACACAGAATTTAGTGTAGTGACTGACTCATTATCTGTTTCGGCTCATGTGCATGGCCATACTCACATCAAAGGTCACACACTCGACCCAATTTCCCTATGCAATTGCCCTTGGTCATCGCCAAGTATTACTAAATAATGCTTTTCTGACCACATGAAGATATCATTCGATCTGCACTGTTTGCCTGCTCCTGCAATTTATCTATAATAATCTGTGAATTGCGAAACCCAAAGACAATTTATATCAGTGCTGTCCGTGCGAGAATATCTTTTTATTCACTTGTGCTCAATCTTCGCTCCAATCTGTTATCACTTGTAGGTTGCCAAATAAGGCACTAGCCGTTATGCCCGACGATTTTGCACCACTGACGAAGCATTGTGCTCTTTCTCCCAGATGGCCTCTGGTTTACCATGGACGTTAAACTAGTTAGGTCAACTAAGTAAAAGCTTCAAAACGCATACAAAAGATCTGTGCTGTCCTTAGACTGACCTAGTGAACTACTGTAGATTGTAATAATCGATCCTAGTCAAGCCCAATTATAGCTTCTAAAAACGTTGTTGAATCACTGAAGTACAATGTGAAAATAATAATTTTGACGAGAATCCATCTACTTTACTGCTCTCAGGTTAGCTCCTAACCTCGTGATTCGTGTGATGATCTAGCTGATGGCTTTAATAGCTTCTCCGTCGACAGAGATCAGGGATCAGGAGTCAATTCCTTATATGTCAGCAAACCTCTGAAATCCCACCTCTCAATTCTATTTAGCTCCTCAATGCTGATATTCAAGGAGGTCACGGGTGACCTTGTCCAGATGTTCGTACCCCAATTAAAAAAGGCAACTAGTTCTTTGTACCATATTTCCACTATCATGCTTAAGCATGGTAGCTTTGATCTGCTGGTTCCATGGATAACTAAAGTAGGAAATATTTCATTAGCCAGAGATCACGTCCCAGCACCTTTCACAAAGGCTGTAGTCGGGGCACTTCTCAAGAAAGTAAAAAAAAAGACAAAGAGAGCATGAGTAAATTCCGATCAGTCCCCTTCTTCTGCTTTCGTAGAAGACACTGATACTAGTCATGCCAGACCATATGAACTCATAAATTGAAAACTCAAAGCTTGCTAGTAAGTTTTGGTGTAGTTTTAGAGATAATTACTCCACAGAGTGGGCATTTTATATTTTTGTAACGTCCTTCTTAGGAATGCTGAATCTTGTAGAGTCTGGCTGAGCGTTCGCTTGATCATTTGTCTGCTTTTGATACTATCGTCGAAATTGCTTTCAATTTACAAAAAAACTCCTTAAGACGCACTGTGTTAAGCACAGGCTGGAACGTCGTTTCAAGAAATCGGGGTCTGAGGCAGACCTAGTCAATTTTAAAGACTTCCTTCGAGTTTACACCCGAAAGCTTAAAAAAGCCAGGGCTTCTTTTTTCATTAGAAGACTGAATTCCTGCCAGTCGGACACTAAACAGATTTATAAGACAGTAAACCGTTTACTGGCCAATGCTGTGAGGTCTGACTCCCCAGATATTAAGGGCTCAGCCGAAACGTTTTCAGCCTTCTTTACTGAAAAAATTGTGCACATTCGTGCCTCCATTAAGCCCCCTCCGACCAAAGCAATCGCCGTTCCTCAACGTGTGACCTTTCTTGAAAGGTTCTCTGATGTTTCTGCCTGTGATATGGCTGCCTTAATAAGGTCTAGCAAAAAGAGCTCGTCTCCTGAAGACCCAATACCTTCATCTCTGTGGTCTTCACTTGCAGACCAACTTAGCCCTGCCATAACCAAGATTTTTAATGCTTCCTTGGGAAAAGGGGTCGTCCCCAAGTCCTTCAAATCGGCAATCATTAGACCTGTTCTTAAAAAGCCTGGATTAGACATAGAGGTCCTAGCAAACTATCGTCCAGTTTCCCTTCTTCCGTTCTTATCAAAGATTCTTGAAAAAATTGTTGCTAAGCAGCTAGTTGAACATATTGAAAATAATGGAATGTCAGAAGCATTTCAATAAGGTTTCAAGAGGCAGCACTCTACTGAAACTGCTCTCCTCCGTGTTAACAATGACATTCTACGTGGCAACGACGACGGGAATGTCACTGCCTTAGCTCTGCTAGATCTGTCTGCAGCCTTCGACACTATTGATCACGAAGTTCTGCTTGAACGATTGAGAACAACGATCGGTCTGGCAGACGAAGCACTGGCGTGGTTTAAATCATACTTGTCTGATCGTGTTCAATCCGTGTCGTGTGGGGGTCAGGTCTCAGACATGAGAAGGCTCACCTGTGGAGTCCCTCAAGGGTCTGTACTTGGTCCCTTGCTGCTCTCTATTTATACGCAACCTCTGGGAAAAGTTATTAAGGCCTATGGAAAAGGATATCACTTCAATGCTGACGATACTCAGTTGTATTTGTCATTTAAACCGTCGGAATCTGTTGCAGCAACTGTGAAACTGAACGCTTGGCTTGCCGATTTTCGATCCTGGATGTCGGAAAACTTCCTGAAATTAAATGACGATAAAACCGAACTGCTGCTCATAGGACACCCTAAGCGTGTGGCTGGGTTAAAAGGCTTTGCTGTTCTAATAGGTGATGCTATTGTGCGACCTTCACCACGTGCTCGTAATCTAGATGTCGTGTTCGACAGCTGCCCCAATTTCGAAAGCTGCATTCAGAAGACTACCTCTACAGCTAGCCATCACATCCGATACCTATCCAAGATTAGAAGCTGTCTCCCACAGTGGCTTGTAAAAAATTTAACTAGCTATTTAGTTCTGTCTCGGCTTGATTATTGTAATTCCCTTTTGGCTGGGCTACCAAAGAAAGCTATTATGCCACTACAGCGGACTATGAATATGGCTGCAAGGCTGGTCTTCAAGTCCCAGCGGTTTGAGCACGTGTCACCTTTGCTGGAAGAGCTAGGATGGTTGCCGGTTGAGCAAAGGATACAGAGTAAAGTTCTTAGGCTGACCCACAAGGCCGGCCTCCGCTTGGCTCCTTCATACCTAGCTGAACTGCTGCATCAGTTTTAGCCTGTTCGCGCCCTCAGGTCCTCTGTGGACAAAAAATTAGCCGTCTCATTCCTCCGCTTAAAGACAGTTGGCTACAAAAGCTTGAGCTCTGCAGGTCCTAGACTGTGGAACTCGCTTCCACAATTCTTACGCAACGACATCTACTCTCCAACTGCTGACTATGGCACATCTTTTTCAGCGGTCCTGAACTGCTACTTCTATGCTACTCACTACCTCAACTGCTCTCCTAACTCTGCTACGCTTCCCACTTTCTCTTTGTTTCGTGAGACGAAGTCTGTTGGCTACCGAATGCATACCGAAAGCCGCTTAGGCTGTGAGTGAGCTATACAAAACTCCCCTGCGTAACACCCACATGGTCTTTTGACTTTTTGGAGTTACTGACGGAGATACATACATTAAATTACATTTCATTATCGATCACTGAGCCCTTCTTGAGTGCATTTCATCTTGCCTCGGCATCTATGGCACTACATTGCGACGGTTCAGCTCCCATCTTCTTGAGACAATCCAGCGTATTGATATGCATGAGCGAAGATCATCCGAGGAACCTCTAAAACATGGGGTAACTCAGAGATATGTGCTTGGTCCTAGTCTTTTCAGGGTTTCTACTCTCACTCTGGCTGATGTGATTGCCAATCACAATTTAGATGTCACTCACTTGTACGTTTGCTTTAATTCCTCCGGGCCATCTAAGACGTATAATTCTTTCAACTCATTAGCTGGATTTTTTAATGACATCTTCAAACGGAAGAAGTAAGTTTGTTTAAGTTAAATGATAATGAAACCGACTTAATGGTTACGGGTAAACTAAGCTTTGAATCAGAAATAGCTGCCGCTTAAAATCAGCTTTGCCAGCATAACCAATGTTGAAACTGCACGAAATCCAGGTGCCACGTTCAAAAGTAAGCTTTCATTAAAAGATAATGTCAGGATAACAACCAAGTCAGCCTACTTGCAGCTACATAGCATTGCTAAACTACTGGCTTGTATAGACAGTGATACACATATATAAAATTAGTCCATTCTTTTTTGACATCCCGTGTCGTCATCTATAACTTACTGCTTGTTGGTCTACCAGCCTATGCCCAGGCGGGTTACAGATGGTTCAAAACTGTAACTTTTCTTGTCTGCCGTGAGCTTCCCGGTTGCCACATCTTGTCACTTCTAGCCGATCTGCAGTGGCTTTCAAGCCATCAAGGCATCGACTTTAGGGTTTTTCAAATGCTTTGAGGTCGCTTCGTACTTTAGCTCCACTCAACCTCTCAGATCTACTCCTCCAACGGGCTAAGAATTGTTCCGCCGCTTTTCGTAATCTAGCAGTCGACCGTTAACTCGTAGGAATCTCAAATTTCTTTATTGCCTTTGCGTTTAGTTCGTATGCTCCAAACACCTGGAACTTATGCCGATTTGCACCACGACACCTCGTGGCTTCCCAAATTTATAAAGGTGCTAAAAGCCTTCAAAGGCCGCATTTAGTTGGTACTAGATGATAGGAAATTCTACCTCTATGCGCTCACACGTACTGACTCTTCATGCTGCCACTAACCATACTTGCTGAGACCACGTGCATGCCAGCTCCAACCATCTATTCTGGTTTATCAAGCGAGATATCATTAAACCCTTCGACCATGATGCCTTTCCAGCAAATATAAAGTGTCTAGAGAAAGAACGAGTCCTCTAAGGATGCTATATCAGAAGCAGCTATTTTAAATATTCCGACGCAATACTAAGGAAATGATTATAGATTCGCATGGCATCCACAGGGAATTCAATAATTTCCCCAGGACTTATACATGTGCTGTAAAATAATGTCAGTACACTTAGTGGTCAAATTCATAGTGGCAGCTCGTACAAGTGCTCATGGCTCGATTAAAAAATAATCTGATAATACAGGGAGAAATAATTGGTTTTTATTATGGATGAAATATACTTCAAAACAGGCCCCGATCTGACTTTGGTCGGGAGTGAATTCCGTGGTAGAGTAACGGAATAATTAGAAAAACACAATTCCAACAGATTAGATAGTCGAATGAGACAGTAGCTAAACGATTTGGGACAACAAAGGAAGGAAGTGTGACTCCAAGCCTGCTGGGGGAGGCGTACGTATGATAACTACCCTGGAGCCGAAGATGGAGATAAGCTAAATATGAGTTGTATAAGCTTGCCGGCGATAGGCTGCTTGATTAGCTTGCAGTTTTAAGTTATAAAAAATTCACAAAGACAAGGTGAGCATTTTACGGCGGAGCTCTCTATAGTCCACACACTGCCAACATGGCTTTTGCCATCTGTTCGGCAAGCTAAGAGACTGCATCTCACTGTACGTAGCGAAAAAAGAAGAAACGTAATGCAATTTAAACATATCTCCTTATGTTCTCCAAAAAGCCATACAGATTATGTGGATGTTACACAGGAGAGTTTTGCAAAGAGCGCGCTCATAGCCTAACCGGCTTTCGGTATGGATTTGGTAACCAATAGACTTCATCTCACGCAGAAAAGACAAAGTGGGATGCAAATCAGAGCCCCACGAGCGGTTGAGGTAGGGAGCAGCATGGAAATGGCAGCTCAAGACCACTGGATATAATGTGTCATACTGGGCAACCAGAGAGTAGTTGTCATCACATTAGAACTCTGGAAGCGATTCCTAAAGTCTAGGACCTGCAGAGTTAAAGCTTCTCTCGGCAACGGTCAATAAGCGGTGGAAGGATGCAGCTATTTTATTGTCCATATAGGGCCTGAGGGTACAAAGAGGCTGAAACTGGTGCTTCAATTCAGCTAAGCATGGAATAGCCAAGCTGTGGCGTGCCTTGTGGGCGAGCGTAAGAACTATGCTCAATCTGTTGATCAATCAGCATCCATCCTAGCTCTTTTGGCAAAAGAGACATGTGCTCAAACCTCTGGGACTTGAAAACCAGCGTCGCATCCATATTCATGGCCATTTGTGGTGGCCTGGTTGCGTTTTTTGGTAGCTCAGCCAATTGGTAATCAAATAATCAAGCCGGGCAGGTGATTTTAAGTTCTCATTTATGTCGTTACTAGTTGGATATTTGTATTGGCGAATGCCGGTGAGCCGCCCAGCTGTAGCCGGGATTGCCGGCCTGAGGTATGAGACCTATCGCGGATATAATCTGCTTAGGCTGTATAAGGATCTTGTTAGGTTGACCTATTGCTAAGATCCATATTTATCTATGTATTGAATATGTTGAATGTTGAATAATATTGGATGTTCGTGCGATGATAGCGTTTCCTAGTGCTGCCTCTTGGTTATAGCTTGGAGTTCTCAAGTTTATCTGCAAACGACAGTCCAATGCCTGCTGTCATTTATGTCATATCTCCTAAAATAATGATCCGATAACGGAATATATGATTGATTGTAGCTACATAATCATTCCGCCTTCTCGCATGCGTATTGGACCTTAGTAGATTGACTTGTTTTGGTCAAAACTGGCTGTGTTTGTCATGCTAAGCCTTTGTCGTCCTTTCACTCACATGGCGTAAAAATGTCACAGGTAGGCTACTTGTGACCCAATCAACGTGACATTTGAAGTACATGCTCCTAAGTATATGTTTCAATGTTTTATGGCGACAAATAAAGTAACACTCTTGTTATTCCATGTCACCTGCATGCTTTGGCACCTTAAGTTGGCTTCTCTGAGTGCTGTCACAACAGTAGTACTTGGTACCTGGTACATCGTACAACCTGGTTGATACTGGGCCAATCTGTGTGAAACTTGGAATATAGGTGGAGCTCACCAGTATCCACACTTCCCACCTGGGCATGTATGCATGATAGGTGTATATGCATATAATGTGCCTGTCACAAAGTGTCCGTGGGCAGTGTTCATGATGACAGTCAACAGTTTGAGATGTCAAACATTTTTTAAAAAGTTTTTGTAGGAGGGAGTGTCCAGTGGAATGTCTTGCATTTTTTGAGTGGTTTGCTATATTTTTACAAAAACATTTTTCTGACCGGAAAACTGAGGAGCTGCCTTTTACCAGCAGTGCTGTACGTGACCTTGGACCTTTAAAGGTCATCATAAGGTCAAATCATCAGGTACATTATATCAAACGATAGCTAGTGCTACCAGTGTTCTTCCTGCCAATTTTCATACCAATTAGTTTACTCGTCTTTGTACAATATTTTTTAAACATGCTTTTGAAGTGACAACTCCCCTAATGGCGGCCATCTTGAGGGATAACTCCTACTACTGCCGGACTTACCCCCTTTTAAGGCAACTACGATTTAAACCAAGCTAGTGCCACGTCTGCCAGACTGAGTATTGTTCTCAATCTATAATATAGGATATCGTGTTCACTGGTATCGAAGGCAGCAGATAGATCTAGTACAGCTAAGTCAGGAAAGTAGTTGGCGTGTAGACCTGGAAATAGCAGCTGAAAACGGCTAGAAATCAACTACATTGATGCTGCCAATTGTTGTATTTACTTTCCAGCTGTCCTGAGCTGCTTCTCTAGTGTTACTCACTACCTCAACTGCTCGCCTGACTCCTAGTTGCGTATCACTTTCTCTTCGAGTGTGAGATGAAATCTGTTGGGTAATGAATGAGAATCGAAAGTTGCTTAAGCTGATGCTGGGCTATGCAAAAATCTTCTTCATAATAACCACATAGTCTTTGTATATTCGTGCAGTAGCAGAAGGAAATAAATTGTATTAAATTACATTGAAGCCGGTTTTGGCTTGATCGGCTTCTGTAATTAGCGCTTTCAGATATTTTAATTTTGGCAAGTGAATTCTGCAACTAACCGGAAACCCTTGTCACACTTGGTGCTGGGAGAAACCATTTCAATAATGATAATAATTCACTTGATAAAGCGCCCTCAGAGAAATTAATCTCTCTCTAGGCGCTTTACATTTGCTGTAAAGTGAAATGCAATTGAATGGTAAGTAAACTCATGCTTGAAAAAACAAACGAAATGAATAATATGGTTAGGGGTGACATGCACAAGGTCAGCATGCAAATGTAGTTAGTGGCAGCATGCACAGTGTCAGCACGCATGAGCACATCAAGGACGAATCTCAGGGACCCATTAAATGCTGTCCTAAATAGGTGTGTTTTTAGGTTCCTTTTAAATGTGGTCAGGTCAGGGGATGTTCTGACGCAGGTCGGGAGGGAGTTCCAGGCTTTGGGAGCGTGTGAACTAAATGCACGGTCTCCAAAGGATTTGAGGTTTGTATTAGGTATTTCTAGACTGTTGGATTCCGAAAAGCAGGTGGTACGATGCTTAGCCTGATGGGGTAGTATATCTGACAGATAGGCTGGAGCCATAGAATGAATGGACCGAAAAGTGAGGGACAAAACCTTGAAGTCAATCTGTTGCTTGACTGGTAGCCAGTGCAGGTCGGCGAGAAGTGGAGTAATGTGGCAACTGGCTCACGACAGACAAGCCTAGCTGCAGAGTTTTGCACCGGCAGCAATTGCCTGATTGCACATGCTGGTAGGCCAGTGAGCAGTGAGTTGCAGAAGTCGAGACGAGATGTCACGAATGCATGGACCAACTTGGACGTGGTATCTTTATCTAAACAGGCCCGAATTTTAGCAATGTTATGAAGCTGAAAATAGGCAGATTTGACTGTGGAGCTGATGTAATCGTCTAACGAGAGGTCGCTTTGGAATATGATACCTAGATTTCGAGCTGATTCAACTGGAGATTAATACTTTAACTAAGCTTGAACACCTATCTTCAAAATCGCCTCGGTTGCTCTTATAAAACACTCGTTTAGCCTGCAAAATGAGGAGCAGTTCATTGAAACGGAAAGAAGCTTAATCAACCAAGTTATGATTCGCATCATGGTTCGCATCTGTTATAAAGTCTAGAAACAGACTATGAGACGATCTACGGCATATAAATCATTTAACGGAGGTCGAGAGAGATAACCAGTTGTGCTTACAGATTTTGCCTTGTCGTTGCATTTGAGTACATTTGACCTCCACAAAGTTGGGCAGTTGGCATAGACCAAAAGGGTCTATTGAACACATATAACCACGAGGCTATGTAATCTAGACTTTCCTATACAGCAGATGCTAACTTGCTCAGCAGTTTATTGGCAGTCAGGTCATATTCGCCTATACCCTAGCTCCAGCTTCTGGTCTCATTAACGCTCTAAAAATGTCCATTTAATTATCGGTGGGAAGAGTTGTTTAGTGGGGAACAGTGTCTCATTATGCAGGTTCACAAGCTTTGCTAGGTATAGGATTGCTTTAAGTTTCTGTTATGATTGAAAACGGCATCTAAGCTTTCGTTGACTATTCGTCATTAGAATGTTTGCTAAGAAATTTATTACGTATTAGTATTGATAAGACTCATATCATGTTATCCTAATGTGTACTCTTGTGAACGCCAATATCATACCGGCTGCAAAGGCTTTAAACAGATGGCGAATTGTTCCATACATCACAAAGTGTTAAAATTCGAACGTGATACTGGCTTAATGTACTTTGATAAAAAAAAATTAGTTATTTACACCTAAGGCTGTGTATTTTATCGTAGTAATAATTGGAATTGTAGAATGTCTTTTACCAAACGGCGCATATGTTACATTTTATCAGCTATCAGGTAAGGTTCAATCGGAGCACAGCACTAACTAATTCCGGGAGAACAAAAAATCTTGGACTCATTGCTTCAAACCAGATTTATCACAAATTTTGGTTAAGATTGAACCGGGCATAGCTACGAAAAGTTTTATTTTAGCCAATTATATCAAATTCCCTAATCCAAAATAATATTTTCTTTCTAAGTAAAGGAGTAAGTTTCAATTGAAGCTGAAGCTATTAAGAGTTTCACTATGCCCGAAAATTATTGGCATGGAAATAAAAAATGAAGTTGCGAATTTCTGGATGAATGTAGCTTTGATCGATAGATTCCATTAACGTGGACATAAAAAAGTGCTTTACATTCTGGCGCATACTATTCTAGCTGATTAAACAGCCTATTTTTGTATAGCGACAGAAGAGCCTTTACGGCTATCACCACCGCTTACAGTGGCTATATAGAATCGCCCACTGCAGAAATCGAACCCAAGACCTCGGGACCGAGGTCGAGAAAGCAACCACCTTACCTAGTGTGCCATCACGGCTCAGTAAATAGTTGTGAAAATTAACTATGTAAAGTCTTTTATTTTGATAGATGTGGAGCTGACATGTCATCTAGCCTGGTTAAGACCTAGTTCGGTTCACATGGTTCAGTTTTGGAAAGTGAAGTGAGCTGACGGTTAATTATGAAACCATAAGGACGGTAAGGATCTGCTTACATAGCAAACAAGCATAGGTTAGTAAAAGCAGGTTTTAACGAAAATGAGAAGCCTATACGAATAGCCAATGACGTTTACGTGGTCGGTATGTGAGAGGCTCAATAGACAGGCTACATACTCTGTAAAAATTTGCTCGAACAACATAGGCTGGATTTAAAAAATGCACTCACTATATTGGAAATAACATCCAGCACAACGTACCCTCATTTTCGGCATGTTGCATATTTTTATGAGTAGGATTCTATAATTGGCTCAAGATGAAGTCGTAAAATGATAGTCCTACCTGCATTTTTTAACAGGAGTCGTATCACATACTCGATCTTGCAGATTTATTTTAAAACGCGTTTCCATGCCTAATGGGTCTAAAGGACTAATCAATCCCGAACATTATAAATATGCAGGCAGAACTCGGCTAACTATTTATTAACTGAACTACAGAAAGCTCTTCGCTCAGAGTTTTAGATCTGCAGAGATTAGGTGAGATAGCAAGGAGTTAGTTGAAGTATCCTTTAAGGCCTACCTCAATTTACTATCTATATACCCAACACAATTGACCGCAGCAAAATGATACTGCAGAGGATCTTAAACCATGAACGTTACTGAAATATTTCACACAAAGGACCATTGATTGTTCGAAGTAATGTTGACTACGCAGGTTTACATATTAGAAATTAAAAACAGCTTAAAGTAAGCATACATGTATGTACCATATACGGATGAAAATTTACATATATCGTTTTTCGTAGCTGTAACACTGAACAATGCAGTTTACAAGTTAGAGGGAAGAGCGCACTACCAGATTAAATACCCCACCTTAGATATTCTAGTTGTATTAGCCTCTCTTCTCCTCTAGTTGAATGCTAGATTAGACTGTTTTGTTCCAGAACAACCACGGCAATCAATATTGGTGAATTTGTCAAGTTGCTGAGAGACATTTGATGAGGAAACCATGTTCCTATTAATCATAACCATAGGATTTCAAATAGAGTGGTTAACAAGTGTTATCCTGCCAAGAAGTCTATAGCACAGAAGCAATCAATTCAATTTTAAAACTATTTCCGGTTACTGTTAGATAAATTTGTCCACTTTATTCTACTGCATTTTCCCCGTGATGTGACACAATTCATAAAACGTACTGGAAAAATATAGCGTCCTCAGAGAACTTGATATTTTTCTATGCTACTAACATTCGCTGCATAAAAATTAAGATCAATAGCCTGTATTGTTATTCTATTGCGTACAATAATTTACGACGTTGGAGAAATTGAAAACAAAATGTTAGCAATTCAATGTCTAAAATACAGGGCAGGAAAGGTAGTCAAGCACGTTAAAAACCGATTTACAGCATCTCATTCAACGTGACACTGTGATCTTTACTAGCTCATCTCGTTATTGTCCTAAAATAGTTCTGGTTACGATGACATGTCGATATTTAAATACACTAATTAATTTAATTTAATTTTGGGATTTTTAAGATGCCATACCGTCTGTTACTCCACATACGTTTAAGAGTCAGAAGGGTGTAAGTATTTTCTCATCAACCGAATAATTTTGATTTCAAACTTCATCCTATGTCTGTATAGGGTAACTAATAAATACTTAGGAGCCGATGGTATTTCCAACCAGATCTATATCTTATTTAATAAAATATAATTGATATTCATAGAGAACCTAATTTTTATTCAGTCGCTTCCCGTATGCTGCTGGGCTCAAACCAACGACCTCGGTCAGACCTTGGTCGGTCCGATACCATAACCATTTTAATCTCTGGACGGATACAAACATCCTCAGCATATGGACATGTGCCACACTCTCATCATGCTGACGTGTCGGCGCACCTATGCTGCCCATCATTTCAATTGTACCATAAGCCTAATTGAGGCGTAGGGTTTGGTACGCTAAAGACTTCCGAATGGAGTAATAAAGCTTCCGTGTAAGCTAAATTGATATCGCTTTGGTACCTTGTCAGTGGAATCTTCAATTTAGAGACCGTTCCGCTGGAATACATAGAGAAGTCGTTGCAAGTTGGTGTACAACTATGCATCTTGGCTGCCCTCTCATGAATGCCTCAGTTGCAACATCACACTAACTTGTCGCCGACAAGCACTCACTCCAAATCAAACAGTGTATTGACTTCGTTGTGATACTTCTTTTAAGGTCCCCTCGTGTTCTGGATGCAGCCTACCTATTCAAACTATTCAAACTATGTAGTGACGAGAGTCGGGAGTAAGCACCAGGCTTTACGAGCATAATAACCAAATGGAAGGTCTCCAAAAAATTTGAGGTTCTTGCGAGGTATTGATAGATTGTTGCATTGCGAATAATTGGGTGGCACGATGCTTGGCTTCATGGGGGAGTAGATCTGAGAGATAAGTTAGAGCCAAAGACTGAGGCAACCTAAAATTGAACGACAGAACCTTGAAGTATATCCATTGCTTGACTGGAGCCAGCGCAAGTCTGGGAGAAGTTGTGTGATGTGGCAACTGCAAGGCTCACGACAGATCAGCATAGGTGCAGAGTTTTGCACCAGTTGTAATCGCCTGATCGCACATGCCGGTAGGCCAGCATGCAGTCAGTTACAGAAGTCGAGACGAGATTTCACAAATATACGGATCAACTTAGACGTGGTATCCTTATCTAAACATATGAACTTTACCAATTTTATGTAGCTGAAAGTACACCGACTTGATTGTGGAGCTAATATGGTCGTCTAGCGAGAGGTCAATTGGGAACATGCACCTATATTTCGAGCTTATTAAACCGGAGCCATGCTGGCAGAGCCAATTTTTAGCATTTGCCTTTCCAATTTCTGAATCACACAGGGTTTTCCCATAACTAGTAAGTTAGTTAAATCATTGTTTGGTAATCAAAAATTTGTTGCCAATAACGAGCGGATATAATCAATGCATGCAGCAAATGAGTTGAGAGAGTTCGAGGTGCTCGAAGGCAAGGAGGGATCAAAGCAAAGGTACAACTGAGTATCATCCACATAGGAGTATAAGATTATATTGTGCTTGGCAATCACATCAGCGAGAGGGAGAGTATAAACCATGGAAAAAGCCGGACCTAGCATGGAGCCCTGTCGTACCGCATGTTTTAAAGGTGCATAAGAGGATCTCTGTCCTTTCAAGTCAACACTCCGGAATCTCTCACTGAGATAGGACCTGAACCACTGCAGAGTGATGCCCATGCGAGATAATAGGCGCTCTAGAAAAAAGTCGGAGATCAATAGTAAGGAAAGCTGAAGAAAGAATGAGCAAAAAAGAGCAAAAATACTCTACCCAAGTCTGCATTTTTAAGTAGGGCGTTGTACACCCTTAGCAATGCTGATTCCGTACACTGTTTAGCTCTTAAGCCAGACAGGAACTTACCAGAAAGACTCGAAGTTTCAGTATATGAGTTCAGGTGGTCCGCCACGACCCGTTCCAGCGTCTTTTTGATAGGGGTGGTAGAAGTTAGACTGGGCGGTAGTTCTCTTGGTCAAGTTCTCTTGGTTAAGTGTCACTTTCTTGAGAAGTCGAATTACTACAGCTTTTTTAAAAGATGCTGGGACATGACCTGCGGCTAATGACATGCTATGATGTTAGATATGCATGGCAGCAGCAGATCAATGCAACGTAGGAGCAAGACAGTGGGAATAGGGTCCTGAGGACTTGTCTTCTTTGATTGGGATATGAACTTCTGGACGACGTCAGTAGTGACTTGCTTGAATGTAGACATTTAGGTTCAGCTAGGAATCTGAAGAAAGCATTCTAGGAGGATTTGGACATCGCAGGGATTGAATCCCTGATCTTGTCTATCTTCTGAACAAAGAATAGAGAGAAGCGATCAGCTAGATCATGTAATGTATCTCCGTCAGTAACTCCACAAAGTGATACAGACCATGTGGGTATTACGCTGGAGAGTTTTGTATAGCCCACTCACAGCCTAAGCGGCTTTCGGTACACATTCGGTAGCCAACAGACTTCGTCTCACGCAACAAAGAGAAAGTGGGAAGCATAGCAGAGTCAGAAGAGCAGTTGAGGTAGTGAGTAGCATAGAAGTAGCAGTTCAGGACCGCTGAAAAAGATGTGCCATAGTCGGCAGTTGGAGAGTAGTTGTCGTTGCGTTAGACTTGTGGAAGCGAGTTCCCCAGTCTAGGACCTGCAGAGCAAAAGCTTCTGCCGCCAACTGTCTTTAAGCGGAGGAATGGGACAGCTAATTTATTGTCCACACAGGACCTGAGGGCGCGAACAGGCTGAAACTGATGCAGCAGTTCAGCTAGGTACGAAGAAGCCAAGCCGTGGCGGGCCTTATGGGTCAGCGTAAGAACTTGGCTCTGTATATCATCATTGGGATCAACAGGTAAGGAGCTAATTTGTGAGCGGTAGAGGAGATGGTTGATCATGGAGATCAGCATTTTTTGATTCTGCATCTGCGATTCTGCAGTGTTTGCATGGAAGCTAGGCTTTGTCTTTGCTAGGATCGATAGGTATGACCTACAGTCGTCCTTATATACCTGTTGATGGACATTCAGTCCTCATCTGTTGTCTGCTTTTTCAAGCTTGGGCTTAGTAGACTTAGCCAAATTAACGTCTGTGGTAAACCATAGGCTGTCCGAGCGAGGGCGCACTGTGCAATTAGTCAGAGGTGCAAAATGGTCGGGCTTGTCTGCTAGTGTCGTGTTGTAGCTCTCTAACAATGATGGCAGATCTGAGGGAGGACTGAGCAGTAGAGGCAAAGCAGACAGTGTTGCACGGACAGCATCGATGTCAAGGGTCTTGAGGTTTCGCGATTCACGGGAGTTTTGAGAGGAGGTGGTGAGCAGACCCTGTTGGTTGAATGAGATCTGCATGTGGTCAGATAAGCAGGATTTAGTAACTATTGGTGATGACAAAGTGCAGTTGTATGAGAAAATCTGGTCGAGTGTGTGACCCTTGATGTGAGTAGGGCCATGTACATGAGCCGTAAGAGACAATGAGTCAGTCAATGCACACAATTCAATAATGATGTCCTCAGATAAGCTATCAAAGTGAACATTGAAATCATGTATAACGAAGAAGGATCGATTCCTAGCACACATAATTGAAATGAGATTGGATAAATCTGAGATAAAGGAGGATTGGGTACCTGGCGGGCATTAGACTACTGCCAGTATCGGTAGCTTGTGTTCGGGTGAGACCAAGACAATCGATTCAAAAGACTTCTTCGACGGTACTGAAAATGGCTCGAAGTCTAATTTCGAGGGCATGATAACAGCAACACTACCTTCATTTTTAATTGATCTAGGGGTGCAAAAGCACAAGAAACCAGTTGGGGTTACGTCTGTAAATGTCGGGAAGTATATTGATTTTAGTGAAGTTTCAATCAGGGCGAGCAGGTCGATACCATTTTCAGAAATAAGGTCACTTTTTACCCGAGATTCATTTTACATTGACAGATGATTCCGAAGGCTAGCGTTAAGCCGGGCAGATGCATTGATAACAGGCCTGATGACCACTAAGGTAGAGATACATACAGTGGCGAATTTGAGGGAGTGTGCTGAGCGGTTCGAGACAATTCTACGAATATCAAGTGGGTACTCAGCTCCCAGTTCCAGCCCAACGACCGGCGTCTGACCTGGATGTTCCGGCCTCCCTGTAGGCCCTCGATTAATCAAATTTACAAGCTGAGTTTCCGTTATTAAAGGCCTGTCTTTTTATTTCAAGTCATTTACAGTGGCCTTAAAAACAGCTTCTCGATTCTACTAGTTTGAGTTCGCAGGACTACAAGCTACCAACGACAGTGAGAGTTGTCTATTGCCCCAGATACAAGTCCACCAGTACGTCAAATTTCACAGATCGCATTTATATTCTATGTGCAATAAATCGATCTTTCATCGGTATTTGTGACCTTCAAATTTATTTTGGTAACTGATGCGACCCCTTTAGCACATATTGTAGTTCGCTTGCTTGTTTAGCCTAGTAATACAGGTGGTCGCCCAGTCAAACTTTTGGCATAGGTCGTGTGCTTGAGCCCTGTGAGTATGTGAAGCGTCTGAATAGAGCTTAGATTCTCTCAGGACGCTATAAAAATGAATGTATGACTGGCTTACTGTTTCCTGTGGTTCAAGTGCACGTAGTTCATGTCCAGGGCTCTACTCACATCAAGGGTCACACACTCAACCAAATTTTACCCAATACCTGCATACTATCATCACCAATTATTACCAAATTAGACTTAAATGACCCCAATTAGATCTCATGATGTTTAAAATGCTTAAATAAATAAATAACCAGCTGATTAAACGGTCTCTTTTTGTATAGCAACAAAAGAGTCTTTTCGACAATCACCACCTCTTGCAGTAGCGATAAAGGATCGCCCACCACAGGATTCGAACCGATGACCTCGGGGCCGAGGTCGTGAAAAGCACCCGCCTTACCTAGTGAGCCATTACGGCTTGCCAAGCTTGCCCCCTCCTCATCTGAAATCGCATGTGAGTCGCGAAACCTCAAGACATATGACATCGGTGGTGTCTGGGCAAGAGTATATTCTTCGCTTCTGCTGCTCGTCCACTCCTACGTTTCGTCATTGTGAAATTTCAACAACAAGACATTGGCTTATTTACTCGACGAGTTCTCAAATCTGACTAGCCACGGAGCTCCAAAATGTTTCCATTCAAGAAATTAACCAGTGACCTCATTCTGAAGTTTATATCACGATCAAAGAATGCAAGTCCTTTGGAACCTATTCACCTATCTGCTTTTACGATGCATAGATCTGCAGGTTTCATGCATAAATGAAATAATAACTATGTCTTTATTCTTAGGTTATGACATATCACCTTTCAAAAAGGCTGTATTCAGGCCTATTCTCAATAAAGTGACACCAGACCAAGAGAACTTCAGCTAATTCCGCCCAGTCTCCCTTCTGTCATTAATATTGAAAACAGTGGAACGGGTCACAGCAGACCAGCTGTACTCATATTTTGAAATCTTATAAGCATTGCTAGTAAGTTCCTGTCTTGTTTTAGAGCTAATTAAAACGAAAGCTGGTGCTGCTTTTGGCGTAGAACTACCTACTTAGGAATGCTGGCTTAGGTCGAGTATATATGCTTGTTCTGATTGATCGTTTGGAAACTGTTAATGCTATCGATTGCAAAATCGTTCCCGAGAGCCTCTAATCACGCATGAGCTTCGTTGGCATTGCACTACAATTGTTCAGGTCCTATCTCAGATGGAGACTCCTGAGTATTGATGCAGAACGAAACTCTGAGGAATCTCTCAAGCACAAGGCACCTCGGGGTTGTGTGTTTGGTCCAGTTCTTTTCGTGGTTGATACTCCCCCTCTTGCCAAGTTGGTTGCCGGGCACAATGCAAGCCGTCACATCTGTGCAGATGATACTCACCTTTACCTTCGCATTTTGTCCCATCCCAACCCTGTAGCATGTCAATATCTCTTTACTCCCTCGCAGCATATATTGAGAACATCGGTGCATTGATAACATTACGCTCTCTTAAATTAAAACACGTGACAACCAACCTAATTGTTTCGGGAAAACCTATTAAGGTTCAGACATTGGAGAGCTTAAAGCTCGCGATTAGCACTGCCCGCATATTTGGTGCCAATCTGCACGAAATATTGGTATCATGTGCCAAAGTTATCTTTCTTTACTTGACCTCATAAGCTTTGCAGTCAAGTAATGGTTACTTTCAGCTGTCAGCAACGGTAAAATTCATGTTTGTTAAGAGAATATACCTCGTGTAAATTGGATCCTGAATTGTTGACAACTTTTGTAAGTGATTGCTAGTTAATGTAATTGCCTGATAAATCAATCTCTTACAGCTGGTGAAATACTCTGCAACTAGGCTTGCCTGTCTTGAGAGTAGTAGTTGTCACATTAAACCAATTATTGCTGACGTGTGCTAGCTCCAAATCAAGCAAAGCACTGACTTAAGGTTTCAGTTGTTAACTTGTAGGTTTGTTGATTCTCAGGTTACAGGTAATAACAAAAATAATAATAATAATAACCATACATTTGAAATAGCACCATCGAGCAAATCAATCTCTTCCTTGGCAGTTTACATTTGCTGCAAAGAGAGTACGATCGAAGGGTTAGCTGTAGAGTACTCATAAGACAACAAGAACAACATGGATACTCTGACCTGCACATGGTCAGCATACAAGTATGGCTAGTGGCAGTATGCTCAGTCCCAAAAAACGAAAACAAATTGAGGTCAAATTTCCTGACCTTAATACTACGATAAATAAAAGCATTTATAATTTCATTTACAAGGTGGTCAAGTCAGGAGATGTCCTAAACCAAGTGTAGAGCGAGTTTTCGGCGGTTAGAGAATACAAACTCACTGGCACTGTACTGCACGAACGCACTCTAATTATAAGATTTGAGGTTTTTACGAGGTATAGGTTGTCAGTTTAATTCCTAAATGCGGAAAGCGCTGTGTAGAAGATGGCGGGGGTTTGATTTAACAGATAGGCTGAATCTAAATAACGAAGGGACCTAAATTAAAATAACACAGCCTTGAAGTCGATGCATTGCTTGACTGGGAGAAAGTGCAGATCGGCGAGAAGTAGTGAAAAGTCGCAACTTTGAGGCTCATTACATACAGTACAGCTTAGCTGCAGAATGAGCACCAGCAATAGGCACCTGATTGGACATGCCACGAGACCATCAAGCACTGGGTTGTGTAAGTCAAGACGGGATGTCAGAAATACATTGACCGATTTAGATGTGGTATTCTTATCTGAGCAGGCCCGAGTTTTAGCAACGTTAGCCAATCTATCAGACCTACTCCCTGTCTAGTGTAAGCCTCCTACCGCCCGCTTTTCGGAACTACTCTTTTTACCACTAGATCGCTCAAGCTATAAATTCTCTGACGGCCATGCCTTTAGTCAGTAGTCTCTGACAGCCTAGAGCTCTCTCTCTCTCTCTCTCACTCTCTCTGTCTCTCTGTTTCTCTATGTCTCTCTGTCTCTGTCTCTGTGTCTCTCTCTGTCTCTCCGTCTCTGTCTCTGCCTCTCTCTCTCTTCGGACTGGAGTCACGACATACCCTAATTTGACGACTAATAAAAGCAATAAACGCACGTATTTATAATATCTTTTAGTAGGTCCATACGAGTCGTACTTCACTTGCTAACGAGATCCGAATCTGTGACTGCTGCCACTGCCCAGTACTTTCTTGCCGACCCTGGACGTGCAACCTCTAATCAAGTTAAGCTCGTTGAGGTTGCTACTACTGACTACTAGATCGTGTTTTCTTTTCAGCAAGTAAAAATTCCTTGAAAGAGATCGAGTTCTCTGCTGGCATTAGAATACTTGTTGTAATATATTTCTGATAAAACATTGTTTTGATTTTCATGGACTAGTCATCGCCACATTCCTGGAGAGTTTTCAATTCCACATTAATAAGAAAAGACTTTTACCGCATAATCCTAACATCAATTGTTAGCAGACGTAATATTAAGCCTAGAAACCTAATATTATACACCATCCTATGACACTATGGAAATAATGTGAGGAAATGATAGGTTTTAAACATCAACTGTCAAATAGATCATGAATAAGTTTAATAAATAAATATCAAGTAGACAGATCTGAATATAATTTTTTCAAATGAGTTATACGCTACAGTAATAAATATTTCTTCCTGGCAATACTTTTTTAGTGTAGTAATATCAGCAAAACCATTACTTTTGGATGAGCGTAAAAAGCCTACAAATAAAATAGACATGAAATCGTTTCGAAGTCACGAATTGAAAAAATTGCGTGCAGCATGGCTTAGGGCTAAGATCTAACCTCTTTAAAGTGTTCCATGATGTATAATTACCTATGTCTAATGTGAATGCGAGTCTGTCAGAGGTTGAAGTTCAAATGTGTGTAGTGGGTGCAGAGCAAAACAAATGGCTCAATTACACAGTTAAATGTACACCAGCTCTGCTGATACAAACGTGTGGAATCATGCCAATGGAACAATAAGATCAAAGCAGAACTGCCAGACTCAACAATGAGGGCTTCTACTGATTGCTACAAGCAACCGATAGAGGTAAGAGAGAATCTGCAGTAAAGTAGCTTGGTTGACTCCACCAGTTCCTGGGTTTTCCAGACTACCAGCACCATACTGACCTATGATTTAGTAGCAATCGGAGAAGTTCCAAGTAATTAGCTAGGTATTATGCTGTTTTTTACCTCTAGTCATTTGTTACTCGATTTCTCGGCTGCCTATTAACTTAACAGGTACTGCAGGTATTTCTTATCAATATATTTGAACGGTTCTCTGAGGAATACGAAAAAACACGTTTTACTGTAACCGATGAAAACGTTTTAACGTTTCAAGTTAAAAGGGAAGGAATAAGTGGTATTTGAAAACGAGGCGATGCAGAGTTCGGCATGCAGGGAGATGATTTTCATCCAACGCGAAAATTACACGATAATAACTGAATGGCTGTTAAGCTGCTTAGTAACTTTCATCAACATACAAAATGTCTGTCAGAAACAAGCTCTCTGATTTTAGCGTTTAGTAAATGACCTAATACTTTAAAAATGAATACTTTTAGAGAATGATATTTTGACAGAATACCTGGTGAAATCACATCTAGACAGGTTAGGAATTATTGTGGAAATGACGTTCATGTGACTTAAACAGCCAAGATTCAAAATGCGAGTGGGTAACATCTTCGATATCTGTATTGATCAGTTATACGTTTCTATAGCAGCAATGTTATTTACTATTCGTATCTAAGCGTGCGAAAAATGTCTCTAGCATTACAAAGGCAACAGTTATTTCTTCTTTATTGGATTTAATTATTAAATATTTGAAGTAAGACGTGACTTATGATTTGAATATCTGTACAAGAATTGGCATGATGTTTCCTAATACATTTGCATTGCACTGTCTAGTTTATTTTCTACTCTTTACACAGAGCGATTGTTGAGGCCTTGTACATGAAAAAGGTATTTTCACGAATAATTACTCTGCCATTGTCTATTAGCAGGTGGCAGCCATTCGTTGACCTAGCCCAGCATTCGATTTATCATGCTAGATTTAACCCTAATATTTCAAAGCTCTGTTTCTTGCTCTGCATTAGGCTGCCAGTTTGCAGAACCTACCTCGCATGCACCAGGTCGTATAGAAAAAATCAAGTCATGCCGTTCATGCAGTAATGCAGTCCATGTGGGAATAGATTTCCATGACTGTCTGTACACATGGAGGAAGTAATTCTTTTTTACAGTTATTTCACATTATTTTCCCAAGTCATTTAACAATTGTCATCAAAATCAACCTCATCAGCATCCTAGCAACTACGTTTTTTGTACAGAGACTTTTAATCGTTCAACAATTTTCCTTTGTGTGTTTTCTTATCATTGTCAGCATCCTCCTTCACGTATTTAATTGTCGTAATAATTTACAATCTCGTCCAGTTCTCCTAATATTGTTAATTGATCGGGACTTTTGTATAAAAACTTGGAACATTTTTCAGGCCATATCCAGTACTAAGAAGCTTGTTTTATTGCTTTAACGTTTACTACTCTAGACTAAACTGTAACATTATGGCTGAGGATTCTGTCAAACAAGAATTTATAATTTAAACTTTCTACCTATGAACTGCTAAGAAAAAAGTAATTTAATTGAAGTTGGTTGATAGGCTTAGAATATCTACCTGAGTATTTAAAAAACTGCTCTGACAGCAAGCTTTCAGAGGAAGTACACAGATTGCTCAAATGAATCAATAAAATAAGGACCCACCATTTTTCTTAATGATTCATAATCAAACAGTTTTGTAAAAACATAACAGTGCCATACCTGAGTTAAACACGAAGGCGATTAGGCTATAATTTTCTTTCTTCCCTTGATAATTTTAGGACATGCAAAAACATATACATATAAATATGGTATATTGGATAATATTCATATTAGTAACACGCTTTTATGGCACCATCAGAGAATTGAATCTCTTTCTCGCCACTTATAGACACTGTATAGAAACCATTGGCAAATTATCGGTGGTATGATCTGCAAGCAGCGGTCAAAGTGTTAGCAAGTACATGCACACGAAGAACGAAGTACGAAGACCAATCAAATGCTGTAATATACAGGTACGTTTTAGCTTCTTTGTGAATGATGTAATGTCAGGCGACGTTGTGACGTGCATCGGTAGTGAGTTTCAGGCTTCGGGATCTTAATCTGCAAGAATTATGACAGCCTAATATCGATGATAAACTTATATGTCCAGATTACCTGGGTGCTGCATGTAGGCTCACTCGACATTAGTTGCCTGTCGTACTTAAGAAGGCCATATGAGTGGCAGTAACGAGGATTCTTAGTTATACGGATGAACTTCCACTCAGTCTTCTTATAGCATGCCATTAAAATTCTCAAACCTCTCTAGTGCAAACGTGCTGTAGTATGAGTACGGTCACCACGGTTTTTGAATTTCCCTTGACTTCTTTAAATACCCTTAACCATTAATGATCGGTAGGCTGCACTATAGGAGCCCTGGTAATATTTCAGATGATCAAGGGAGCAGTTGGCACCATAGGATACGTTCAAAACGTAGTAGTTGTTGTGTTAATATATGCAGTTCTTGCTTTTCTACTTGACTTGAAATCAAACGTGCCAATAATCGAGGCTGAGATCGGCCAAAAGGAGCAGGAGATCGAAGGGATGGGAACATGCTCAGGTGCAGCTTAAAAATATGAGATTGCTCTGCTCTCGATTGAGAGACATGAGGCTTGGAAGAGAAGCGAAATATTTTATACAACCAAGCGGTTACTTACAATAATAAGTGACGAAGTTAGCTCACGGTTTTTGTTTGATAATTCTCACCATGGAACTGGCGTCTGGACTTGATTAGTACTGTGGAAGCTTTAAAAAAAGTAAATGGTATAATGACTATCAATTCAGGTAGTGGATCTTAAATTTTGCCACGTTATCATAGCCATTTCGACTACTTTTTAAGTATTACTCTTAATACAGATATTAATAATGCAGTTGATGAAGCCCCTCAGAGAAATCGATGTCTCTCTAGGCTCTTTACATTTGCTGCAAAAGAAAACGCGATTCACCGTGAGTTATATGACGCTAGAAAAACAAGACGAATAACATGGTTAGGGGTGAAAGGCACAAGGTTAGCCTGCAAATGTGGTTAGGGCAGCATGCACAGTGTCAGCACACATAAGCAAATGAAGGGCGAATCACAGGGACCCACTAAATGCTGTCCTAAATATATGTGTTTTAAGTTCTTTTTAAATATGGACAGGTCAGGGGATGTTCTGACGCTGGTCAGGACGGAGTTCCAGGCTTTTAGAGCATACGAACTAAATTCACGATCTCCAAAGGATTTCAGGTTTGTGCGGGGTATTTCTAGAGTGCTTGATTCAGAAAAGCGGGTGGTACGATGCTTGGCCTGATGGGGGAGTATATCTGAGCGATAGGCTGGAGCCAATAAATGAAGTGACCTAAAAGTGAGCGACAAAACCTTGAAGTCCATCCGTTGCTTGGCTGGGAGCCAGTGCAGGTCGGCGAGAAGTGGTGTGATGTGGCAACTCCGACGCTCACGACAGACAAGCCTAGCTCCTGACGTCTGCAGAGTTTTGAACCAGCTGTAATCGCCTAACTGCAAGCGCCACTTCATCAGCAAGCAGTGAGTTGTAGAAGTCAAGACCGGATGTCACAAATGCATCGACCAACTTTGAAGCTGTATCCTTGTCTAAACAAGCCAGATTTTCAGTAATGTTATGTAGCTGAAAGTAGGCGGACTTGACTGTGGAGCTGATGTGGTCGTCTCACGATAGGTAACTTTGTAACTTGATGACTAGATTTCGAGCTGATTAAACAGGAGGTATGCTGGCATTGCCAATATGTAGGGTAAGCCTTTCCGATTTCTTACTCATATTGTGTTTGCACAAACCTAGTAAGTTATTTTTATCACCGTTTAGCTTTAAAAAAAAATCTTTGCTATCCATGTGTGGATGTCGTCAATACACCCAGCAAGTGACTTAAGAGAATTCGAGGTGCTTAAAGGCTGGGAGGGATCAAAGCAATGGTACGACTCAGTGTTATCTGCATAGAAGTGAAAGGCTATATTGTGCTTGGTAATCACATTAGCAAGCGGGAGAGTATAAACCGTGTAAAGGACGGACCTAGTACGGAGCCCTGTGGTACCCCATATTACAGAGGTACCTAGGCTGATCTTTGTCTATTCACGTCAAATCTCTGCAGTCTCCCACTGAGATAGGACCTGAACCATTGCAGAGCAGTGCCAGTGATACCCTGGCGAGATCAGAGGAGCTCTAGAAGAACTTTGTGATTAATAATTTCAAAAACTGCCAAGAAATCGAGCAAAACAAGCAGAGACACTCTATCTATGTCTGTATTCCTAAGTAGGTCGTTGTACACCCTAAGCATTGCCGATTCTGTATATAGATTAGCTCTAAAGCCAGAATGGAGCTTACTAGAAAGGTTTGAAGTTTCAAAATATGAGTTCAGCTGGTCCGCCACGATCAGTTCTAGTGTTCTATGATAGAAATGATAGAAGGGAGACTGGGCGGTAGTTGCTTAAACTCTCTTGGTCTAGCGTCGCTTTCATGAGAAGTGGCCTGAGTACAGCTGTTTTTTAAAGCTCTGGGACATGACTAGTGGCTAATGACATATTAATGATGTTGCTTATGCTTGGCAGCTGTAAATCAGTGCAACGTATGGGCAGGACAGTAGGAATAGGATACAGAGGATTTGCTGTCTTCTTGGATTGGGATATAAACTTCAGGACGAGATTACGAAGGACCTGCTTTCATTTAGACATGGAGGTGCAGCCAGGAATCGGGTCACAAAATTTCAGGGGAGATGTTGTCATTGCAGGGATGAACTCATTGACCTTGTCTATGTTTTGCACAAAGAATCGAGAGAAGCGATCGGCTAGATCATCCAAAGGATCATCAGGTTAGGAGGTAAGCTGGGAGCGTTTGAGGAGATGGCTGATCGTCGACGTCAGCATTTTTGCACTGTGCATCTGTGATTCAACGATCTTTTTATAGAAGCCAGATTTGGCTTTTGCTACGATTGATTGGAACGACCGACAGTAGTCTTTAAATGCCTGTCGATGGACAGTCAGTCCTGATCTTTTGTATGGTTTTTCAAGCTTTTGCTTAGTAGACCTAGCTAGTTTATAGTCCGTGGTAAATATTAGACTGTCCGGGCGATGATGCACAGTGTTTTTATTCAGAGATGAAAACTCAGCAATCGTGTCAGCTAGTGTCGTGTTGTAGCTATCTACCAAAGATGACAGAACGGAGGGAGGACTGGAGCAGCAGAGGCAAGGCAGATATTCTCGCACGGACAGCATCGATGTGATCCTTGATGTGTGTAGAGCCATGCACATGAGCTACAAGAGACAACGAGTCAGTCAATGTATGAAATTCAGTGCTGAAGGTGTCAGATAAGTTATCAAAGTGAACGTCGAAATCACCCTTAACGAGGAAGGATCGATTTCTCTCACACAGAATCAAAATGCGATTGGAGCGGTCTGAGATAAGGAGGGTTTGGTACCTGTTTGGCAATAGACTACTCCCTCTATCGGTAGCCTGCTTTCGGGTAATACCAAGACAATCGATTTAAAAGACTGCTTCGAGGGTACTGCAAATGGAGATGAAGCGGCAGCTAAGTTCGATTCACCTTGGCTGCAGTGAGCGTATTAGTGAGCGCGTTCCTCTCAACCCGGCGAGATATCAGCCTGATACCCATCGACCGGTTTACCGCCAAGTCGACCGCCTCTGCAAGATCTTAGCCTTGGGGTGCTGCAATTTGGCCACATCCGAGCAGGCTTATATGAGTGCTACCACTAATAATTCGATCGGTCTTCCTTTGCAGCTAATGCAAAATGCCTAAACAGAGATTGAGTTCTCTGAGTGCTCTATATCGAGTGTTTAATTGTTATTATACTATCTCAATACAACTGATCTCAGGCCATCAGAGACCTCATTCTCTATCTAGCACTCAACGTTTCATGCAAAGGGAGTACGATCGAAGGGTTGTACAAGAATGCCCAATAAACAAAAGAATAACATATTTAAATTGACATGCACTGGGTCAGAATACAAGTACAGCTAGTGCCAGTATGCAAAGCACCAGCAGAGATAAGCACATCAGGTAAAATAGCAGGGTCCTACTAAATTCTGTGCTAAATACATCCATTTTAATTTCATTTTGAATGTGATCGAGTGAGGAAATATTTTGACGCATATTTATACTGAGTTCATGGCTCCGGGAGCATACCAACTATGTTAATATGATCTGTGGTTTGCACAAGGTATTGGTGAACGGTTTGAATGCGAAATGCGGGTTGTACGACACTTACCATGGCCGGAGAGTTGATCTGATAGGTAGGTCGGGGCCCAAAAACGAGAAGATGAAATTACTGCGAATAAACCTAAAAGTCGACACGCTGCTTGACCCGGATCCAATGCAGGCCAGCGAAAAGAAGTGAGATATGGCTACTCTGAGGCTCACGAAAGAACAACTTAGCTGCAGACTCGTGAGCCAACTGTACTTACCTGATAGCACCTAACAGTAGTCAAGCAAGTAGAGAGTTGCGGAAGGCAAGACAGGATATCACAAATGCATGGGCCGATTTACATGTGGCATACTCTTCCGAACGAGCCCGAATTTTAGCAACGTTAGCCTTTCTATCAGATCCACTCCCTATCAAGTCTAAACTAGGTGTCACATTCCAAAGCGACCTCTCGTTAGACGACCATATCAGCTCCATGGTCAAATCTGCCTATTTTCAGCTTCATAATATTGCTGAAATTCGGGCTTGTTTAGATAAGGATACCACGTCTATGTTGGTACATGCATTCGTGACATCTCATCTCGACTTCTGCAACTCACTGCTTACTGGCCTCCCAGCATGTGCGATCAGGCGATTGCAGCTGGTGCGAAACTTTGCAGCTAGGCTTGTCTGTGTGAGCTTCTCAGTTTCCACATTACTCCACTTCTCACCGACCTGCACTAGCTACCAGTCAAGCAACGGATTGACTTCAAGGTTTTGTCGCTCACGTTTAGGTCCCTTCATTCTATGGCTCCAGCCTATCTGTCCGACATACTCCCTCATCAAACCAAGCATAGTACCACCCGCTTTTTGGAATCCAACAGTCTAGAAATACCTCGTACAAACCTCAAATCCTTTGGAGACCGTGCATTTAGTTCACATGGTCCCAAAGCCTAGAACTCCCTCCCGACCTGCGTCAGAACATCCCCTGACCTGACCACATTTAAGAGCAACTTAAAGCACACCTATTCAGGACAGCATTTAGTGGGTCCCTGTGATTCGTCCTTCACGTGCTTATGGTGCTGACACTGTGCATGCTACCACTAACCACATTTGCATGCTAACCTTGTGCCTTTCGCCCCTAACCATGTTATTCGTCTTGTTTGTTTTTCAAGCATGATTTTACTTACCATTTAATTGCATTTCCCTTAGCAGCAAATGTAAAGCGCATAGAAAGAGATTGAGTTCTCTGGGGGTGCTTTATCAAGTGCAGTAATATTATCAAACATGCAACCACCGGCTTGTATAAACCTACCCCTTTACCTAGTCATAGCACCAGCCTCAAATCTTGGGACGACCGAGCCTTAAGTTCATAGTCTCCCAAAGCCTGGAGCTTTCTTCCGCCTGGCATCACGAGATAACCTGATTTGAAGACATTTAATGAAAGCTATAAAAGCATTTAGTTACTAGATCTTCTAGATGGTCTATGTGATTCGTCCTTTATTTGCTTACGGGATCTGACAATGAGATTCCTGCCACTTATTGTGCCAGCCCAGGGCATGGCACCTCCGATCAAATCAGGATTGTTGTTTATTGAGCTTGCTACCACTAAATATTACATCGTGCTTTGTTTTTAGCAAATGAAAAGTGGCCTGCAAGAGAATGAGTAATCTGACGGTGCAAAAACTGAGGTCTTAACTTTTATTGTAATGAAGTTATAGATTTTCATTTACTAGTCACTATCAGGTTCCTCAGTGTGTGAAATGATGCATAATATTTAAAAAAAGAGCACTTCTCATACTGTCCGAATGTCAAATATATTGGATGCCAATATTAAGTCTAGAAACGCCGCTTATTAACACTACGGAACTCTGAAAATAACCTGGTGACAGACGATGTCTAAAAAATCAACTGTCAAATTGATTGTGAATAGGTTTAAGAGTGAAAAGATCAAGTAGATAACATTTTAAGTTCCAGCTGAGTTAAAAGTTACAATAATAGATAATTTTCCTAGCAATGCTTTGATTTATGTGGTATAATCAGCGAACGGATGAAATTAAATAAGTGAAAACAGCCTACCATTTCAATGGACAGGAGATTACTTAGGAGCCACGAATTGATTAAACTGTGTGTAGCACAGATCTTGGCTAGCATCCAACTTCACTAAGGTGCTCTATTAGGTAGAATAGCCTCTGTCTAGTGTGAATGTGGTTCTATCAGATTTCCCAATTCTAATTTGTGCTGTAGGTGCAGAGCAAAAAAAGTGGCTCAGTGGTGCTATTAACTGCACACAGGCTTTGCTGGAACGAAAGGTTAGGAATCCTGCGGTTGGACGAAATCGAATCGTAGCAGCACTGCGGGGCAATACAAATGAGGGCTTCCACTAACTACAGCAAGCATCCCATAGAGGTGAGAGAATCGCTAGGAAAATAACGCTTTGCATTGCCCTAATTCCTGGCTTTGCAAGACTACCAGCATCATTACGATCACCTATTTAACAGCTACTGCAGGAGTTCCAGTTAGTTAGCTAGGCAGTAATATGTTTTTTCATAAACTATTCAGAAGGTTTTCATTTGTTTAACCGCCTATAAACTTTTCAGGCACCTTGAATTTTGCTAATCGACACGTTTGAACAGTTCTTATATGAAGTAAACAAGGCAATTTTTGCTATCACCGGTGAAAAAAGTTGAACGTGTGATTAAACATGCAATTTATATTTGAAACTGCCGTTGTGCAGAGCCCCGGATAGAGAAACATGATTTTCAACCTCAGCGAAAATTACGCAATGAGAGCTGAACGGTTGTTTAGCTACTTGGTAGCATTTATAAATCTGAACATTTTCAGTTGAAAACGACTTTGCTGATTTCATTGTACGCTAGTTGGCCAAATACTTGAAAGAATAAGAGGATTTTACAGTCTAATATTTCAATAGAAGTCCTGGAGACATGACACCTAGCCAGGCTAGTAATCATTTAGGAGATGACGTTCATGTGACTAAAAAGGTCAAAGACTTAAAATGGAAGTGGGTATCGATGAGAAAATCTTTATTGATAGGCTAGAGGTTTCTAGTGGAAATGGTCTAAGCTATTCCTAACTGAGCCATGCTAAAACTGTTTTTAGCATTACTAGAAAATGTATTGTTTCACTATAAGGTGTTTATACTTCAAAAATGTTCAAAAAACGTTCAAAAAACGTTCAAAAATGAAATTTGACGCATGATTCGGACAATCTACAGAATAATTTTAATGATAGCTCCAAATACCTTTGCATTGCATTGTCCAGTTTGTTTGGTACTCTTTACATCAAGACATTTCGAATTATCGTTTTATAAAAAGATATTATTAGCTAATTATTACTATGCAACTGTCTTTCAAAAGATTGCAGCCATTCTTTCACCCAACCCCAGCTTTCGATTTGTCCTTCTATTATGAATCCTGGCCTTTCAACTCTCGGTTTCTCGCTCTGCACCTTGCTGCCAGTTTGCTGGAACTACCTAACTTGCTCCAGGTCATCCACCAGAAATTTTATCTTGCTGTTCAGTGCTTGTGGGATTAGAATTATATATAAATAAATATAATTGAATTCCTTGACTTCGTGCGCCCATCGCTGAACTAATTAGTTTTATTGAAGTTTTTTCGGATTACTTCACTAACATATCTAAGAATTGCCGTCAAAAAATCTACTTTATTAGCATCCTAGCAGCTACCTTTTGTTAACAAAGATTTTAGTCATTTCATCCCGTTCCTCTGTGTGCTTGCTAATGAGCATCGGCATCCTTGGCATGCTTTATTGTTATTATACTTAATATTTTTATACTTTTATACTTTAACGATCTCGTGTAATCCTCCTAATATGGCTCATAGATCGGACCCTTGGTATGCACCTTAGTCCCTTTTGAAGCCAAGTCTGGTAGCAAGAAACTTGTTAAGTTTTATTCCGCGACTTTTGAGAAAAAAAGCGCTTTAATTGATTGCAGTTTATGGGCGTAGAATATTTACCTGAATTAGCTAGAAAATAGTCTGCCTGCAAGCCTTTGTAGGATGCACTCAGATAGCTTAGATAAATTGCTAAAATAAATGCCTAAAAGCTTTGTAACCGTGAAGCAATCATGTTTTGGAACAGTTTTGTACCTGAGGTAAACATTGCAGCGAGTAACACTAAAACTTTCTTCCTTCAACTGATTATATTCGTATTTGGGAAGGAATATATGTATATGCACATATATACATACTGTATTTGATGAAATTAAAACTGAGACATTCGTATGACAACCTCAGTGTACCAGAACTAATTCTAGGCACTTTATAGACGCTGCTCAGAATAGATTGTCAAATCATTAGGGGTAAGATCTAAAAGCAGTGGGCATTGTGTAAACAAGTAAATGCCCACCAATAACGAGTTACACCACTGTTCTTCTGACTCTGCTATGCATCCCATTTTCTCTTTGTTGCGTGAGACGAAGTCTGTTGGCTACCGAATGCCTACCGAAAGCCGCTTAGGCTGTGAGTGCGCTATACAAAACTATTTTGCCTGACACACACATAGTCTCTGTGGCTTTATGAAGTTACAGACGGAGATACATTACATTGCATTTCTAAAGAACCAACAAACGCTGTGACAAACAGATGCCTTTTAAGCTTCTTTTTAAGTATCGCTATGTCAGATGACATTGTGACATGCATCGGTAATGTGTTTCAGGCTTTGGGAGCATTATCTTTAAGAATTGTGCCAGTCTAAAATCAAAAGAAGACCAAACGATATCTGCAGATTACCTGTGGTGCTGCAATTACGTTTGCTTGAAATTAGTTGTCGGCCGTACTTGAGAAGGCCATATGAGTCACCTTAACTAGGGTTCTTAGTTGTCCAGCATCAACATCCATTAAGGCTTCTTATAGCATGCCTAATTAATTCTCAACCGCCCTCTTCAGTAATCGAAATTACACAAAATGAACATGGTCTGATATTTATTTTGAATTTACATTGCCCAATGCAAATTCTCTCAATTGTTTATGATCTCTAGGCATTACTATGAGATTCCTGGTAATATTTTGAATGACCAAGTGGGCAGTTGGCACAATCGGAATGTTCATAGCCTAGTTGTTTTTAGCGTTAATGTGTGGCTTCCGTTTTTCTACTAGATTTACAAGTGAACATGGAAATTATCAGGGCCAAGATTGGCCAACAAAACATACAAGGTCCAGAAGTTAAAATATGCTCGCTAGCTGCTCAAAAAAGATGGAATTGCTAGGCCCCTGTCTACCTGGCATAATGCTTGAAAGAGAATTGACAATTTTTCAATAGTCTATCGGATATAAAAATGATTACAATGATGAGTAACACAATTAGCTCATGGCTTGTTTTCTTTAATTATTACCAACGAGACTGCCATCTGGAGATTATAGGTACAGAGTAAGCTTCACAAGTAATTTCTATAATGGCTGTGAAAATCAGGTACTGAAGCTTAAACATTTGCCACATTCCATTAGCTATATCAACCACTTTTTAAATCTGGCTCTTTTTGCAGTTTTAGGCCCTAAAATTTGGTATCCTACAATGTAGTGCAACAGCAGATAGAACCAATATGGACGCATTCAGTAGGTACAACCACCTCTCTTCATATATCGCCTGATATCTTTAACTGTCGTCGTTATCGTCGAGTTTCTACTGCCGCTTTTGCTAGTGAGTAGCTGTTCTCAATTACGAATTTCATCTTACAATTTAGCTTTTCCATCTTTATGAACTTGGCATGGTGGAACTTTTAAGCGGCTGGAAATCTATCCATTCAAGATGGCTGAGCCCTAGGTGGACCTCCTGCCAACAATGAATGCCACACTGCAGATGTTCCGTCGTAATTATTGCCCATATGCCTAGCCTACAGAACACTGTTGATATCATCTGAGGTATAACTGCCCGGCTTTCGGCATCTGACGGCCACTGTGAAGACCTCGGCAATAGCAGATCAGACTTCATCTAGTGAACTGGCACTAAGCTCTTGGCAGTCTGCTTCCTCAAGGCTGGGTGATGATGCTGTAGCTGCTGCTAAGTTGGATTTAAGAGAGCAGCAGTGAACATTCCCTCTCCAAACCCGGCGGGACAGCAGCCTGTTATCCGTTGAACGGTTCACCACCAGGTCAACCAGCCCTGCAAGCTCTCAGCCTTAGGATGTTGCAATTTCGACACATCCGGGCAGGCTCTGATAGGGGATACTGAGTACTCAGCAGCTGCAGCCAGTTCTACTGGCAGGGCATATGTGCTCACTGGACCTGCAGCTGCATAGATGCTCAAGAATCCAGTCAGTGAATACTCAACATTGTGATGCCCGGTCGGCATAGTGATAGATTTTGTCGCTAAGCTTGTAATAATAACAACAATTATACATTCGGTAAAGAGCCCTCATAAAACTCAATTTCTTTATAGGCGCTTACATTTTCTGCAAAGAAAGCACGGTCAAATAGCGTCGGGTGAAGTTTCCTAAAGGCTTCCAGGACCTGGCTTTGACGATGAGACCGACTGACAGGGTTGTCCACCGAGTTACGCGCCAAGCAGAGGATGTACATTCATTTGAATTTCACCCGAGAACCTATTTCGGCGGCTTGCAGCTAGAACAGCTGCAGATGACCTTATTCTGGTCATCTGCGTGACTACGGACTTGTTCCCAACGTTCGAAGACGACGAGTGGTTCACCCAGCTGCAAGCCTTTGACTGTGCTAGGACAGTTCGTAGCACGTGTTTAAAGCTTAGATACATGGCAATAGACGTCTAAACGCTTACCACTTTGGGCTGCTAGGTCTGCCACTCAGGTGTTGGCTATCAAAACTCCTGTAGCTAGTAACTGCAGGTTAGTTATGATCATGCATACTTAGTAACTCTTCGCAATAGTAGTTCAAACCAGTTCTGTGGTTTTATTGTTGTTGCTAAGATTCGTGAAATTTGCAGTAAGACAAAATAACGCCCGGAGCAGCTGCTGTACCTGGGCAGCTACAGAATAAGCCCCTCATTTGACTGCAGCCACGAGCAGAATAACCTCTCGTTTGGTATTACTACCACTGTCTGGAACCCATCTCGGAGTTCTATTTCAAACGTTACTTTAAGTTTCCTTTACCTAGTGGCCATCTGGCCTTTTCTGTCTCTGGCGGCCCAACTTAAATCCCAGTCTTTAGAATCCTCGCACGATGTGCAATAAACCCCAAGATGAACTTTTCTTGAAAAAGGTCTTAACTCTCACGCCTTGACTGAAACTTGGCTGATATCAGTGAACTAACCGATGATTGAAGACGTTGCTTTGGCTAAGTTAGTCTCCTTTCGCAGTCCTAGATTGATAAAAACTGGATGTGGAGTCACTATTATGACACACTAGAGCGTCGCGCCGGTTTCAGCACCTCCGAAGCGGTTTTTCAGTTGTATATTCAGATGCATATTCCTCATTTCACCCGGCAACTCGCTACCTGTAGTGTCAGTAGTCAATCGCCCACCAGGTATAATGTCCACCGTTATCTCTGGCTTGTTTACCTCATTTTTATTAAGTGCTGGGGAAATCGAGCTTTCCTTATTCTAGGTAGTTTCAGCATTCATTTTGAAAACACTTCTGTCACCAGCTGCACAGACTTTAATGCACTGACTGACTCATTTTCTATCTTAGCTCGTGTGCATGGCCATACTCACATCAAGGTACACACACTTGAATAACTATTTCATACAACAGCGCTTTGTCATCACCAATAATTACCACAGCCTGCTCATCTGACCATATGCAGATCTTATAAGTCTAACAAGTGGACTCCAACCTCCTCATCTTAAATCATCTATGAATGCAAAACCTCAAGATCACATCTAAATTGGTTCACGCGTTCGTGACATCTAATCTTGAAATTTGTAACTCAGTGATTGCTCGCCGAACTGTCTGTCCACTCAGGCGCTGCAGCTGCTGAAAAACCCTGCAGCCAGGCTTGTCTGTGGTCGGCGTCTCAGTTGCCTCATCACACTACTTCTTGGAAACCAACACTGGCTCCCAGTCAAGTGATGCCTGACTTCCAAACCTTGTCACTCAATTTTAGGTCCTTTCATTCTTTGGCTCCAGCCTACCTATAAAATCTACTCTCAGACCAGGCTGTGCACCGTACCATCCACTTTTCGGAATAGGACCGGTTAACGATTTCTCTTAAAAACCTCAAATCCTTCGGAGACAGCTCTGTTAGTTTGTTTGCTCCCAAAGCCTGGAACTCACTCCCGACCTGCGTCAGAACATTTCTGGACTTCAACACGTTTAAAAAGAAATTAAAAAAGGATCCATTTATCACAGCAATTAGTGGGTCCCTTTAATTCGTCCTTCATGTGCTTATGCTTGCAGACACTGTGTATGCAGACACTAACCATTTGCATGCTGACCCTGTGCATCACCTCTAAATATATTAAAATTTCTATATCGAGCGTGCTACCACTGGACACTCTTTCACGTCTCATTTGCATTAAATGTAAAGCACCTATAACGATATTGAGTTCTCTGATGGCACTTTGCAATTGTAATAATAATAATGTTATTATTAAGACTGTCATTATTATTAGGACACGTGACATCAGTCCTGTCGATACGAGAATATCTGCTTTGCCTTTGGTGCTCAATCTGCCAAACGACCTGCCGTCATTGGTAGATTACTACAACATGAAATTAGCTGACATGCTCAACGAGTTTGCTGCTCTGACTAAGCAAGCAGTGTACCCACGCCCCGACGGCCTATAGCTTAACAAAGTCTTCAAACTAGCTGGGTCTACTTAGCTCAAGCTTTAAACCATTTACACATAGTCAAGACTGCCATTCCATCTATAGGTGTACGAGGGCAGCTGTAGATCACACCAAAGGCAAAGGCTAAGTCTTTATTCCATAAAAACATTGTTGAATCGCTGGTGCACAATCCGTAAATGCTGATGGTGACGATCAACCATTTCCTTAACTACTCCCTAGAGAGCTTTTTACGTTAGCTCCTTAATGATCCCTGTGATGATCTAGCTAATCAATTCTCGAGTTTCTTTGACAACAAGATAGGAGAGATCAGGGAGTCTATTTCAACGGTGGCAGAATTTATCTAGAATTCTGTCCCTCAATTCCTTGCAGTACCCTAGTGTGTGAATACAAGAAGGTCGCTAGTGACCTCGTTCAGGAGCTCGTATCCTAATCAAAGAAAACTATGAGTCCTCTGGACTCTTTCACCACTGTCCAGCTTCTACGTTGCATCGGTCTGCTGCTTCCATGCATAACCGACATCATTAGTGCGTTATTAGCCTCAGGTCACGTCCCTGCTCCTCTCAAAAAGGCTGTCGACAGGCCGTTACTCAAGAAAGCCACAATAGACCAAGAGAATTTGAGCAACTACCGTTCAGTCTCTCTTCTACCCTTAATATAGAAAAAAGTTAAAAAAGTCATAGCAGATCAGCCAAACTCACATATTAACAGTTCCAACATTGCTACAGAGTTCTAGTCTGGTTTGCAGCTGATGCCTCCACAGAGTCAGCATGCATTTGGGTGCATACCGACCTACTCAGAAATGCAAGCATAGGTAGATTCGCTCTTGCTGTTTTACTCAATCTTTCGGCAGCTTTTGATGCTATCGATCACCAAGTCCTTCTTGACCGCCTCTGATTTCGCCTGGGCATTTTTAGTCCTGCATCACATTGTTTCAGGCCCTATCCCAGTAGGAGCCTCTAGAGTATTGATGTGAATAGACAAAGATAATTTGATTCGATAAATCAAGCCTCGGAAATATGAGGTAACTCAGGGCTCTGTGCTTGGGCCCAATATTTTTACGGTTTACACTCTCCATGTTACCAATGTGATTGCCAGGAGCAATCTAGGCTTTCATTTCAATGCAGACGGCACTGAGCTGTACCTTTGCTTTGATTTCTCTCAGCTCTTTAGTATGTCATTTTCTCTTAACTCCATTGCTGCTTGTATTGATTACATACGCATATTAATGGCGATAAACTTTCTTGAATCGAATGATGATAAAAGTAACTTCACGGTAATGGGCAAAAAAGTGTGATTCATAAACTTGAAAAGCTAACGCTCCAAAATTGGCTCTGCCAGAAAATCTACTGTTGAATCTGTGTGCAATCTAAGTGTCAGGTGCCAACGGGATGTTTTGCTAGACGATAACATCAGATCCACAATCATGTGTGCCTAGTTTCAGTTACATATCGTTGCTTAAAATTTTGGTTTGTTTAGATAGGGTTACTGCATCTAAATTATTACATGAATTTGCAGCATCAAGTCTCGTCTGCTGTAACTTTCTGCTTTCAGGTCTACAGTTCGGTGCAATCGGGTGCTAACAGCTGGTGAAAACTCTGCAGCTATGCTTCCTTGTCGTAAGTGCCACATTTACCACATCTCCCTACTTATCATGAATCTACGCTCGTTCCCATTCAAGAAATCCATGGTCTTCAAGACTTTCTCACCTAAATTTAGTTCCCTCAATTTTTTCGCTTTAGTCTACCATTAGAACTACTACCCCAGTTCATATGTCCAACCAAAGGCCTGGAACTCACGACTTACGTTACAAAATCTCATAACTTGATAATATTTAAAAATAAACTAAACATGCATCTACTTATTGTGATTCGACCTCGATGTGCTAATGCGTGTCCACGCTGTTGCTTGTTGCCACTAACTAACTTGCATGCTGACCCTGTGCATGTCAGCCCTAACCACGGCGTTACTGTTGTTTGTTGAGCATTCCAACACTAACCACTAGACGATTCTTTCTTTGCAGGAGGTATACAACCCCTAGAAATGTATTAAGTTCTCTTAAGGCTCCACATCACATTTTTTTACTGTTATTGTGAATCAAATGTAGGCAGACTTGACTGTCGACGGGATTTTAATGACTTTCGACAGGTGACCTTCTCAATCGTCAATAGAGCCCCATGCTTCATCATATAGGCTTGCAGTACCAATTTTGAGCATGACATTGTCTGATTTCTGAATCGACCTAGGCTAGCCTGTGACTACTAAGTTGATTTTACAATCATCTAGTTGTCATGTTCGCTATCATTAGTATTGTCGGGCATTGCTGGCCTTGGCTGAATTCTAGCGAAATCAAGAGCTGTTCGGCGGCAGGCAAGAACTTCCTTTTTCCTGGAGCAGTGAGCCAGACAGGAGCATCAGTGTGGTTAGAGAGCAAGAGCTTAAGAGCAAGCCAGGAAGCTGTGAGACCATCGGTGGCGATTAAGCCTATAGAATTGGTCCGATACCCACGGGAGCTGCTGATTGATGTTGGATGGCCTGTCAACCCCCACCATCACTTTGTCCAAATAGAATCGTCTGGAACCCATTCGCCATTCAAGGTGAACAGAGGTGCCCTTCCAGTGGCCTAGTGGAGGTATTATTTCCTTGCCGTAAAGGGCCATGGTATCAGGCCAAATACCACAAAGTTCTTGCCCCATTGTCTCAGCTAAGTATTTAAGAGTCGAGCGACGACCGCTCTTGGTCTTTTGTTCGGCACCTAGCTTCGGCCTTGCTTCGATGCTGTCGGACTCGTTTCTCTGAAAGCGACGGTGGAGGGCCTGCTGCTAACCGGCGATGGACGTAACAGGATGAGGCATGGCTAGGAAGATTCGGTGGACTCCACCGAATACGGTCGTATCACGCCCGAGCTAGCATTTTTTTGTTTCTTTTGTGTTTTGTATGTGGGTGCTCGCACGTGGTCTCGGCATAAGGATTTGCAGGTACGAGCTAGATGTGGTTGGTGTTCATGAGGTATGCCTGCAGCAAGCTGGAAACGGAGTGCTAACGGAGTTCTCCGGTGAGGGTTTAGGCTCCGGTTCGGGCTCTGTGCATTTGGGTCATTTCCCATTATAGACGTAAGCAGCCTCAGTGTGGAGACGTGCTTCCTCCACAAGAGTGATTGAGGTTGCCTGTGTGAAGTATTCCTGCTGCACTGGTGAAAACGGGAGTCCTAGTTCTCCGGTTATGGTTTAGGCTCTGGTTCGGGCTCCGTCTATTTGGGTCGTTTCCCACTATAGACGTAAGTAGCTTCAGTCAGGAGAAATATTCCCTCTGCAAGAGTGTTGGTGCTTCTGAGAGCTTGTGAGGTGGAGATAAAACTAAGCTAGACGAGCAGCGACTTTGTGCCCTTGCGAATAAAGCTCAGTAAAATTCCTAGCTTGTGTCTAGCTTTCCAATTAACGCCTCGGACTCACGACCCTCTTCAGTAACAGTAAGTAGGTCAGAGCTAGTAATGCTCGTTTCCTTGCCGTCAGCTTTTTTTTAGCATAGGTTCGGGCCTAACGGCATCCGGCGCAAGGTTACTCCACTATGTAAGCAGAAGGTCAAACCTGCCCTGCCGATCCTTCGGTGTTACAGTATGCCGATGTATGCTGTACAAGTCATGCAGTTGTTCTTTCACATTTACTGCTCTTTTCGTGACAGTCGTCAGTTTTATTTCCACCAACCGAGCCACAAATTGCAATCCTGATTATTTTAATCCATAATACGCACGTTAGTACTATCTGTTAGCCAGGTAGGATGTCTATGAATGTTCGTTACCAAGATAAGTCAAACTGAAAAGTCTGGAAACGCATCGACTGCACCGACAGAAAAGATGATATTTTTTTGTATATAGCACTACGTTTATACAAAAAAAGGCTGTTAAATCAGCTTGTATTTATTTATTTGAGTCAATTAATGTTAGCTCAGATCATAAATGATCAGCTTTTAATCATCCGTCCCTTGGCCAATTACAATCTTTTTATGTGGCATCAGTTGCAGCTTATAAGACTTTGTTTTTTTAAAGAAGCAACCGGCAACAAAACACTTGTACTTGATACATTACTCATCAAATAGTGATCTGTATCTGCTAATTTATATTGAATCTGCATTTCTAATATTCTATTTTAGTTATCCCATTGGTGCATTTTTTTCTAAGCGACATTTTTTTGAAATCCTAATATTTTCTCAACAATTAACTAGTGAATAGCTTCACTTGTATAGCATATCTCCTATGTATTAGCACTACTAATTCAGACTTGTTAAACTCTAAATTCATCGTGGTATTACATAACTAGTTAACTTCAAAGAATGTGGATTGGGCGTACCAAAAAAGACAAGGTTACTATAGCCATCATAATTTAAAATAAAACGTTAGGTTTATGGAAAATCGTAAAGCCCAGACAAACATTTAGGACATTTCAATTTTAAATCATATAAAAAAGATCTTCATGTAAGAATATGGAAAGTCATGGTTCAGTTATTGTGTGAGCTGTTACCCTAAACTTTCCCTGGACCTCTTTGCATCACTATTAAAAGCATGACTGCCGTAGATAACTTAAAGTAGAGCGTGGGCAATTATACGTACTAATACGCATAAATGGTATAAAAAAGAAAGGAGTTCCAAGTGAATAATTTAATTTATTATCCTCTGATGGATATCTACGTTATTAAACTTTGCCGTTTCCCAAATACATCAATGTTTAACAATCATGTGAGGCAATGGGACCACGTCACACACTTAATGAAATGCAAAGTACATCCATCTATAGCTCCACAGAATCTTAAAGACCATGTGGGTGTTACGCAGAAGAGCTTTGTACAGCCCACTGACAGCCTAAGCAGCTTTCAGTAGGCATTCAGTAGCCAACACACTTTGTCTCACACTACGAAGAGAAAGTGGGAAGCACAGAGGAATCAGGAGAATGGTTGAGGTAGTGAGTAGCATGGAAGTAGCAGCTAACGACTGCTGAAAAGAATGAGCCAGAGTCGGCAGTAGGAGACTAGTTGTAGTTGCATAAGAATTGTGGAAGCGAGATCCACAGTCTAGGAACTGCAGATCTAAAGCTTCTTTCGCTAAAAGTCTTTAGGATGAGGAATGGAACAGCTAATTTCCTCACCACACAGGATCTGAAGACCTAAACAGGCTGAAAGTGATGCAGCAGTTCGGCTAAGTATGAAGTAGCCAAGCCGTGGTGATCCTTGATGGCCGGCATAGGACCTTTGCTCTGAATCCGCTGGTACACCGGCATTCATACTCGCTCTTTTAGCACAGGAGATACGTGCTCAAACCTCTCGGACTTGAAGACCAGCCTTGCATCCATAATCATAGTCAGTTGCAGTGGCCTAGTTGCGAGGCGAGATGGCACACTAGGTCAGGCGGTTGCATTAACGACGGCGGTCCTGATGTCGTGGGTTTAATTTCAAGGTTTTTTTATTTTCTTTTAGGTCACTTCATTCTATGGCTCCAGCTTATCTCTCAGATATACACCCTAATCATGCCAAGCGTCGTACCACCCGCTTTTCGGAATCCAACAGATTACAAGAACCCTTACAAACCTCAAATCTTTTGGAGACCGTGCATCTAGTTCGTATGCTCCTAAAGCATATTAGTCCCTCCCGACCAGCATCAGAACATCCCCTCACCTGACCACATTAAAAAAGAATTTAAAAACACACCTATTTAGGACAGCATTTAGTGGGTCCCTGTGATTCGTCCTTGATGTGCTTATGCGTGCTGACACTGTGCATGCTGCCACTAATCACATTTGCATGCTGACCCTGTGCATGTCGCCCCTAACCATGTTATTCATTTTGCTTTTCTATCAAGCATGATTTTACTCACCATTCACTTACACTTCCCTATGAAGCAAACGTAAGGCGCCTACGGAGAGATTGAGTTTTCTGGGGGCACTTCATTAAGTGCATTATTAATATTATAATTAATATTGTTATTTCTGAGGTGGACAATGCTTTATCACCATTGCAAGCTGGGGTGATAGCCTTAAAGGCCTCTCTGTCGCTATGCAAAAACAGGCTGTTTAATCAGCTGGGATTTTTTTATTTATGATTCTCAGGTAGCCCAGCAAAAGAGAATGGCAGTAAGCAAGCCGACACAGACACCAGGAGCTAGTAAAATTTTTACAGGCCACTGTGGAAGACAGCACCTAATCGTTTATAGATGTAGGACGTAACGGCTAGCTGTAGAAATAGTCTCCTGAATGAAGTTTCAAAATTGAGGCAGCTGTCGAAAACGACAACTACATTTCGAGCACGTTGTGATAGCCACACAACAGCATCACCTATAAGAAGAGCAAGATTTTTTTATCCAGCCACACGCTTAGGGTGACCTATGAGCGGCAGATTAGTTTTATTGTCATTATTTCTCAAAACGTTTTCAGAAATCCAGGACCGAATATCGGCAAGGCAAGCATTCAGTTTCTCAGTTGCTGCAGGATATTCCAACGGTTTGAATGAAAAATACAACTGAGTATCGTCAGCATAAAAGTGATATCCTATTCCGTGGGCCTTAATCACATTTCCCATAGGTTTGGAATGTATGGAGAACAGCAATGGACCGAGTAAATACCATTGAGGGACTTCACAGGTGACTCCTCTCGTGTGTGAGACCTGAACCCACACGATGCGGACTGAACACGATCAGACAAGTACGATTGAAACCATGCCAGTGCTTAGTCTGCCAGACCGATCGCTGTTATCAATCGTTCAAGTGCAAAACCATGATCAATGATGTCGAAAGCAGGAGACAGATCTACAGTGCTAGGGCAGTGACATTCCAGTCTTCGTTGGCATGTAGAATGTCATCGTTAACACGGAGGAGAGAAATTTCAGTCGAGTGTTGCCACTTGAACCTTGATAGAAATGTCTGAAATTTTATTCTTTTCAATATGTTTGATAAGCTGCTTGGCAGAATAATTTTTTAACAATCCTTGACCAGAAAAAAAAGAAGGTAAAGTGGGCGATAGTTAACAAGGACCACTGTGTCTGATGCAGGCTTTTTAAGTGTCCAACGATTGCCGATTTGAAGGAATTGGGGACGACACCTTTTCTCAGAGAAGCATTGCAACTCTTGGTTATGGCAGGGCTAAGTTGGCCTGCTAGTGAAGACCACAGAGATAAAGGTATAATGTCTCCAGGAGACAAACTCTTTTTGCTAGACCGTGTTATGGTAGCCACATTGCATGAAGAAACCTCGGATAATCTTTGACGGAAGGCCACAGCTTGTGGAACCGTGATTTCTTTAGTCGGAGGTGTGTACCGAAAGCCGCTTAGGCTGTGAGTGGGCTATACAAAACTCTCCTGCGTAACACCCACATGGTGTTTATGACTTCGTGGAGTTTCTGACGGAGATACATAGGTGGCTTAATAAAGGCACGAATGTGCAAATTCATTTCAGTAAAGAAGGCTTAAAACGTTTTGGCTGAGCCTTAATATCTAAGGAGTCAGACCTCACAGCATTGGCCAGTAAATGATTTAATGTCTTGTTAATCTGTTTAAGGTCTAACTGGCAAGAATTCAGACTTCGAATGAAAAAAGAAGCCCTGGGATTTTAATCTATCGGGTGTAAACTCAAAATAAGTCTTTGTAATCGACTAAATCTGCATCAGACTCCGATTTCTTGAAACGACGTTCAAGCTGTGCTAAACCCGGTTCGTCTTTTTGAGTATTTTTAAACTGAAAGGAATCTCAACGACTTTTAATAGATAGAATGAACGGGAGCATGCTTGTCAAGACCACTTCTGAGTGTCACGTTTATTGCATCAGTGAGGGTGTCGAGGCTGCCGGTCGAGTCTGAATGCAGATCAAGAAGACCTGCATCACAAACAGATTTCTAAACCTTATCTATGCCAATGCTTCGTAAGTTACATCGTTTGACAAGTTCGACATCGACGTACGTGCAAGGAAGCAGGAACAGTAAACGAGATTGAACAATGATCTGAGAGGGTCAGTGAACACATCACAAGGTCAGTGGAGAGGACATTCTCAGTGATCACGACATATAGAATGTGGCCACCGACTTGGGTAACATGATTAAGATGTTGGGCCAAACCCAAATTCTCCAGCCAGTCAAGAAATGTGTGGACCAGGCTGTTGCTACGTTTGTCGACGTGAATAATGAAGTCTCCTACAATCAGTAACGGCCCCTCTCAAGCAAATATTTTAGTGAGGAACTCTGAACACTCCTCTATACACAAGTTCAGACAGCCAGAAGGAAGCTGGTACATTATGTATATCATGCTGACCTTGTGCATGTCACCCATTACCTTGTTATTCATTTTGTTCGTTTATCTAGCATGATATTACTCACCATTGTATGGCATTTCCCTTTGCAGAAAATATAAAGCGCCTAGAGAGAGATTGAGTCGTCTGAAGACGCTTTATTAGGTGCATTATTAATAATAATATTATTATTATATTAAAAGAGTGAGGCCTTGTCTTTTATGAAGACCTGGTTGCAACCAATTGAAAAGATGGTCTAGGCAAGAAACTGCACATCTTATATCCAAGCGATTCGGGAACAACAATTGGAACCTGCCTCCAGCTTTGTCAGAACGCATGGACTGATAAAATGAGAACCCGGGTGGAGTGGTCTCAGAAATACAGCTACTGGAACAAGGCTTTATCCAGGTTTCGGTAAGCAGAAATGCAAATAGCTTCTCATGGATAAGCTGATAGCGGATAGGTAACCCCTTTGTTTTTAGCTAACTGAAAATTCGTAGGCGGAATATAAGAGGCTGTCCAACGACTTGAAGCAGCTTGGCCTGGCCCTTAGCCTCTCCTGTCGGAATTCCTTGCATGCAATCAGGGCTAGACGCAATGAAGTCCTGTCCATCGTCTGCAATGCACTATCGGTTGACTGACCGTATTGGTGAACGACTATTGATGGACGCTGCCAGTGATACCCAGCTACTAGTGGACATAGCCACTGCCGTCTAGACCAGGTTCAGCGATTCCCACCAGCCGGCCAGCTTGGAAACGTCGATCAGGCCCTGACGAAGGCTGTGTACCTGAAAAAAAAACATATGCCGGCCTTTCTTGTGACTTCTTGAAAAAGGCGTGAAGTTCTGCGTCTTTCCTAAACTTAATCGAAAGACGGTTCGGCTCGAGTGATATGGTCAATGGAGAGTATTAATAATAATGTATTAATAATGTACTTGATAAAGTTCCCTCATAGAACTCAATCTCTTTCTAGGCGCTTTACATTTGCTGCTAAGGGAAATGCAATTAAAAGGTAAGTAAAATCATGCTTGAAAAAGAAAAATGAATAACTTGGTTAGGGGTGACATGCACAGGGTCGGCAAGCAAATGTGGTTAGTGGCAGCATGCACAGTGTCAGCATGCATAAGCACATCAAGGACGAATCACAAGGACCCACTAAATGCTGTCCTAAATAGGTGTGTTTTTAAGTTCCTTTTTATTGTGGTCAGGTCAGGGGATGTTCTGATGCAGGTTGGGAGGGAGTTCCAGGCTTTGGGAGCATACGAACTAAATGCACGGTCTCCAAAGGATTTGAGGTTTGTACGAGGTATTTCTAGACTGTTGGATTCCAAAAAGCGGGTGGTACGATGCTTAGCTTGATGGGGGAGTATGTCGGACAGATAGGCTGGAGCCATAGAATGAAGGGACCTAAAAGTGAGCGACAAAACCTCGAAGTCAATCCGTTGCTTGACTGGTAGCCAGTGCAGGTTGTCGAGAAGTGGAGTAATGTGGCATTTGGGATGCTCACGACAGACAAGCCTAGCTGCAGAGTTTTGCACCAGCTGCAATCACCTGATCGCACATGCTGGTAGGCCAGTGAGCAGTGAGTTGCAGAAGTCGAGATGAGATGTCACGAAGATTGACCGGATGTTTCAGATGCAAAATTGGCCTACTGGGTATTGTTCCGGAAGCTGAGTTAGTCATGCTGTATGCATTTGCCCACATCCTGGCCCCTGGAAGCGACCATATCTTCGGTTGAAGCCGATGAGCTCAGCCTGAAGGGGACGAAGCCACACCGCCTGCTGCTGCCTATGCCGTAGCATTGAAACTATAGAAAGTGACGATGCACGTTTGGGCCATTCGCGATGCCCCTTTGAAAGACCTCCATACGAAAAGCAGCACCGTTCTTAGTGGTAAATGCCTCCGTAGGGAAAGATACATTGTCTCGGACTTTGTTGTAGTGTCACTTCCTCCAGTGAGTATTGGCAATCCTCATTGGTCTTAAATTTTAAAGCACAGATAAAGTGCCGGGAAATCCCAAAGGTTTTACCCTGTGTCTGTTTCGCTGAAGAAGCTTGGATGGCTGCTGGTTGATCAACGGAGGAAACACCAAAGTTATGTGGTTGAAACATAAGGAGCGACACGGCATTGCTCCTTCAAATCGAGCTGAACTGCTGCACTCGGTTCAGCCTCGTCATGCCCTCAGCTACGGTATGGGTAATAAATTAGCTGTTCTACTCATCTGCTTAAAGACCGTATCGACAGGAAGTTTTGCTCTTCAGGTTCTAGACTGTGGAACTAACTTCCCCAGCTCTCATGCAACGACAATTGCTACCCTGCTGCCGACTACGGGTCATCCTTTTCAGTGGTCCTGCGGTGCTACTTCTATGCTACTCACTACATAAACTGCTCCACCGTCTCTGCAATGCTTTCCACTTTCTCTTGTTTGTGTGAGACGAAATATTTTTGCTAGCGAATACGTACCGAAAGCCACTCAGGCTGTGAGTGGGCTATTCAAAACTCTCCGTTTAAACACTGTTATAGTATTTATGAGAAGTCTTTATGAATTTGTTGGGTTACAGAGACACATTACCATAATGATGGTAAATACTTAAAATATCATATCAAGTATTGCTTTTGAGACATTCTTAGCAAGTTACACCCGTATTGCCAATCCTGATGCATGGGACCCAGACATGGCATTCGATATATCTTCATATAACGTATTGTGTGTGTCGTGTTTCTTTTAAGGCGACGTCGCTTAATTTGTATGCCATATCGCTACTGATTATATGGTTAGGGGTGACATGCACAGGGTCAGCATGCAAATGTGGTTAGTGGCAGCATGCACAGTGTCAGCACGCATAAGCACATCAAGGACGAATCACAGGGACCCACTAAATGCTGTCCTAAATAGGTGTGTTTTTAGGTTCCTTTTGAATGTGGTCAGGTCAGGGGATGTTCTGACGCAGGTCAGGAGGGAGTTCCAGGCTTTGGGAGCATATGAACTGAATGCACGTCTCCAAAGGAATTAAGGTTTGCAAGAGGTATTCCTAGACTGTTGGATTCCGAAAAGCGGGTGGTACGATGCTTAGCCTGATGGGGTAGTATATCTGACAGATAGGCTGGAGCCATAGAATGAAGGGACCTAAAAGTGAGGGACAAAACCTTGAAGTCAATCCGTTGCCTTACTGGTAGCCAGTGCAGGTCGGCGAGAAGTGGAGTAATGTGGCAACTGCGATGCTCACGACAGACATGCCTAGCTGCCGAGTTTTGCCCCAGCTGCAATCGCCTGATCGCACATGCCGGTAGGCCAGTAAGCAGTGAGTTGCAGAAGTCGAGACGGGATGTCACGAATGCATAGACCAACTTAGATGTGGCATATTTATCTAAGCAAGCCCGAATTTTAGCGATGTTAGGAAGCTGAAAATAGGCGGATTTGACTGTGGAGCTGATATGGTCGTCTAGCGAGAGGTCGCTTTGGAATATGACACCTAGATTTCGAGCTGATTCAACTGGAGATATGCTGGCAGAGTCAATTTTGAGAGTCAGCCTTGCCAATCTCTGGATCACACTGGGTTTGCCCATAACTAGTAAGTTAGTTTTGTCATCGTTTAGTTTGAGAAAATTTCCTGTCATCCATGTGCGGATGTCATCAATGCATGCAGCAAGTGAGTTTAGAGAATTTGAGGTGCTCGAAGGCTGTAAGGGATCAAAGCAAAGGTACAAGTGAGTGTCATCTGCATAGAAGTGAAAGCCTAGATTGTGCTTGGCAATCACATCAGCAAGAGGCAGAGTATAAACCGCGAAAAGAACCGGACCTAGCACAGAGCCCCGAGGTACTCCATATTTCAGAGGTACTTCAGATGATCTTTGTCCATTCACGTCAATACTCTGGAGTCTCCCACTGAGATAGGACCTGAACCACTGCAGAGCAGTGCCAGTGATGCCCAGGCGAGATGAGAGGCGCTCTAGAAGAACTTTGTGATCGATGGTATCAAAAGGTGCCGAAAGATCAAGCAAAACAGGCAGAGACACTCTACCCATGCCTGCATTCGTAAGTAGGTCGTTGTATACCCGAAGCAATGCTGACTCTGTGGAGTGATTAGCTCTAAAGCCGGACTGGAACTTACTAGCAAGGTGTGAGGTTTAGATATACGAGTTCAGCTGGTCCGCCACGACCCGTTCGAGTGTCTTTGATAGGAATGGTAGAAGGGAAACTGGGCGGTTGTTGCTCAAGTTCTCTTGGTCAAGTGTAGCTTTCTTGAGAAGTGGCCTGACTACAGCTTTTTAGAAAGGTGCTGGGACATGACCTGAGGCTAATGACATATTAAAGATGTTAGTTATGCATGGCAGCAGCAGATCAATGCAACGTAGGAGCAGGACAGTGGGAATAGGATCCAGAGGACTTGTTGTCTTCTTTGATTGAGATACGAACTTTAGGACTAGATCACTAGTGACCTGCTTAAATGCAGACATTGAGGTGTAGCCAGGAACCAAGGAACAGCATTCTAGTGGGAAGTTTGTCATCGCAGGGATGGATTCCCCGATCTTGTCTATATTCTGCACAAAGAATCGAGAGAAGCGATCGGCTAGATCATCATTAGGATCATCAGGTAAGGAGCTAATCTGGGAACGGTTGAGGAGATGGTTTATTGTCGACATCAGCATTTTTGAATTGTGCATCTGTGATTCAACAATTTCTTAAAAAAAATAGACCGCCTTTGTTAGAATCGATTGGTACGACCTACAGAAGTCTTCATATGCATGTCGATGGACAGTATTCCGGAATCAACTGGGAATGAGCAGTTAGTCCGGAATCAACCATATTTCAGAGGTACCTTCATAAAACATGAATAACATGGTTAGGGATCACATGCACAGGGTCAGCATGGAAATGTGGTTAGTCGCAGCATGCACAGTGTCAGCGTGCATAAGCTACGTGAAGGACGAATCACAGGGACCCACTAAAAAGTGTTCTTAATAGGTGTGTTTTTAAGTTCATTTAAATGAGGTCAATTCAGGGGGTGTTCTGACGCAAGTCGGAAAGGATTTCCAGGCTTCGGGAGCATAAGAACGAAATGCACGGTCTCCAAAATATTTGAGGTTCGTACGAGGTATTGGTAGACTGTTGGATTCCGGAATTCGGGAGGTACGATGCTGGGCCTGGCGGGGAAGTGGATTTGAGAGATAGGCTAGAGGTAAATAATGAAGTTCGCCAAAAGTGAACAACAAATTTGTCGTTCTCAAGGGCTACGAGAAACCGAGGCAAAGGTACAACTCAGTCTCACATGTATAGAAGTTAAAGACTAAATTACGCTTAGCAATCGCATCGGCCAGAAGTAGAATATAAACCGTGAATAGAATTTGACCAAAGAAAGAGCACTGACGTACCCAATATTTCAGAGGTAACTTCAATAATCTTTGTCCATTCACATGGATTTTCGTAAGTCTCCCGCTGGGATAGGAGCAGAATCGTTGCAGAGCAGTAGGAGCCATGCCCATGCGAGTTTAGAGGCCCTCATGAGAGACTTGTGATCAATAGTATCAAAACCTTCCGAAAGCTTGAGCTTAACAAGCAAAGACACTCAAACAAAGACACCCAACCAATTGTACCTTTGCTTTGATGCCTTCCAGCCTTCGAGCACCTAAAATTTTCTCGACTCACTCACTGCATGCATTGATGAAATCCGCACATGGAAGGCAGCAAATTTTCTAAAACTAAACGATGACAACACTTACTTACTAGTTATGGGTAAACCCAGTGCAATTCACAATATGGAAAGGCTGACGCTCAAAATAGGCTCTGCCAGAATATCCCAAGTTGAATCAGCTCGAAATCTAGGTGTCATATTCCGAAGCTTCCTCTCGTTAGACGACAATACCAGCTGCACCGTCGAATCTGCCTATTTTTAGCTTCATAATATTGCTAAAATTTAGGTATGTATAGATAAGGATACCATGTCTAAGTTGGTCAATGCATTCGTGACATCCAATATTGACTTCTGCAACTCACTTCTTACTGGCCTGCCAGCATGTGCATTCAGGTGATTGCAGCTGGTGCTAAACTTCGCAGCTAGGCTTGTCTGTCGTGAGCTTTGTAGCTGCCACGTTTCGCCACTTCTCACCGACCTGTGCTGGCTACCAGTCAAGCAACGAATGGCTTTCAAGGTTTTAGTCGCTCAGTTTTAAGTCAATTCATTTTTTGGCTCCAGCCTATCTCTCCGATGTACTCTACCATCAGGCCATATACCGTAGTACCTGCTTTTCGGACTCCAAAAGTCCACAAATACTCCGTAAAAATCTTCAAATTCTTTGGAGACCGTGCATTTAGTTTGTATGCTCCCAATGCCCGGAATTCCCTCCCGACCTGCGCCAGAACATCCCCTGACCTGACCACATTAAAGAAATAACTAAAGAACACACCTATTTAGGAAAGAATGTAGTGGGTCTCTGCGATTCTTCCTTGATATTCTTATGCGTGCTGACACTGGGCATGCTGCCACTAACCACATTTGCATGCTGACCCTTTGCATGCCACCCCTAAATATGCTATCGATTTCTTTTATTTGACAAACACGATATTACCCACCATTCACTTGCTTTTCCCTCTGCAGCAAATGTAAAGCACCTAGAGAGAGATTGAGTTCTCTGAGGGCGCTTTATCAAGTGTATTATTATTGTTATTATTAATATTATTGACAAATGTTTGCATTCCTAAGTTGGCCGTTGTAAACCTGAAGCAATGCCTGCTTTGTGGGGTGACTAGCTCTAAAATTAGACAGGAACTCACTATCAGGGTTAAAGGTTTCAATATATGAGTTAAGCTTGTTAGCTTCGACTCGTGCAACGACGAATGACTACGAAAGCAGCATAGGCTGTTTGAGAACTAAGCAAAACTCTCTTGGATAATGCAAAATCGTCTTTGCAAAGATAAGGCCTGAAATACATACGTACGTTATTACAGAGAGATAAACCGGTTTTTAGAGCCGTAGTGATAGAGTAAATACTGTTTTTAGGTAATCCTGATTAGAAAATCACCTCTAGGCAAACCGATTCTAATTCAGTGTGGCCTAATAATAATAATAATAATAATTCACTTAATAAAGTGCCCTCAGAGAATCTAATCTCTCTCTAGGCGCTTTACATTTGCTGTAAAGTGAAATGCGATTGAATGGCAAGTTAAATCTGTCTTGAAAAACAAACGAAACGAATAATATAGTTAGGGGTGACATGCACAGGGTCAGCATGCAAATGTGGTTAGTGGCAGCATGCACAGTGTCAGCACGCATAAGCACATCAAAGACGAATCACAGGGACCCACTAAATGCTGTCCTAAGTAGGTGTGTTTTTAAGTTTATTTTAAATGAGGTCAGGTCATGGGATGTTCTGATGCTGGTCGGGAGGGAGTTCCAGGCTTTAAGAACATATGAACTAAATGCGCGTTCTCCAAAGGATTTAAGGTTTGTATGAGGTATTTGTAGACTGTTGGATTCCAAAAAGCGGGTGGTACGATGCTTGGCCTGACGGGGCATATATCTGACAGATAGGCTAGAGCCATAGAATGAAGGGACCTAAATGTAAGCGACAAAACCTTGAAGTCAATCCGTTGCTTGACTGGTAGCCAGTGCAGGTCGGCGAGAAGTGGAGTAATGTGGCAACTGCGACGCTCACGACAGACAAGCCTAGCTGCAGAGTTTTGCACCAGCTGCAATCGCCTGATCGCACATGCTGGTAGGCCAGTAAGTAGTGAGTTGCAGAAGTCGAGACGGGATGTCACGAATGCATAGACCAACTTAGATGTGGCATATTTATCTAAACAAGCCCGAATTTTAGCAATGTTATGAAGCTGAAAATAGGCAGATTTGACTGTGGAGCTGATGTGGTGGTCTGACGAGAGGTCGCTTTGGAATATGACATCTAGATTTCGAGCTGATTCGACAGGAGATATGCTGGCATAATTCCTTCGATCGTATAAGTATCCCCAGTCAATGTCAGCAGTAGAATGGCAAAGACAGACACCAATTCCTACGTTTCCAACGCATCGCAACTGAGCGAGGTGCCCTATAAGCGATTTAAAAAGTTTATATAACAAATTTCATTACTTTACATCAACGGTAATTAGTCTGTACAAGCCATTTGCAAACACTGCTGAAAAGACAATTTGGCCAAACATAACTATTTGTGCTAGAAGTTATCTAGACTAAAAATATTCAGAAGGGGTACTTGAATGATAGCAATTTTTGCATAAACCAGAGACGACACTTGTTTTTCGTGCAGGTCGTGGCAGTACAAGAGCTATGAGTTGCAAGCACATCGGTGGTCTGAAAATAGCTAATACTCAGCTAGCGATCATGGGGTATTTTAAATTAGTTTTGTGAACCTCCCTTGATAGCAGTCGATCATTTGCCCTACATTACAGTACCTACAGGGTAGCACATATCGCCATTCTGCTTGAATGGCACCGTCGGCAATGTGGCACTGATGTTACAAACCATTGCAGTGCAGAAGGTTTTTATGAGGGTTTTTATGAGGGTTTTTCGTTGTCACCGGATTAGATTCTAAGAAAGGTACTGGATGCACGCCACCATCGCTTTCTCTCTCCTTATCACTATTCTGAAAAAAGCTAGTAATCTAAATCTAGTGTTGGCGTTTTTTAGCACTCGTCATGCCAGCAACAAACCTTTTTACCTATGCATGATTGGTGGCTAGCTACTATATAAAGGCACCGACAATCTTTAGGCTGATCAACTGAACAGCAGGCACAATGGCGTGCATTCGCTACCTACTCTGTGCCGCTTTACTGGGCTCGGCTATAGCTATTCCAATGGACGACGATGCGAAAACGGAAGCAGCCGAGATCGTTAATGGCGAACAGATAGAAAAACGACAAGGTAATAGTTGCGCGACAGCGACTTGCAAAGACGCAAATGCTAGGTCACTCTGCGACAAGCATATTACTTGAAAGAGCCAAAGTTCACATTTATAAACTGTCGTTTATCGATGGGTTAACGTTTACAATATCGAAATGTATATCGTCCTGTAGCCTTGGCGTGTAAGCAAAGTGCATAAGTTAAGTAGCAATTGCTGTTTCTTCTCCGTCACTTACTCTTGAAGGGTGGCAGCCATTTGTTGACGGCCCCTGCATTCGATGTTCCATTTCCTCAATTAAACTCTTGCATGCCAACGCTGTCTGTGAAGCACTTAAAGCAAACGAATTTCCGGCCTGTGTGACTTCGCATAACAAGGTCGCATAAAATAATGCAAATTCTGCTCTTTAGTTCTGGTGTGGAACGTCTCCCGGCGTATCTACACTCGTGGTGAAGATAATAAGTTTTTTTCACACATTTAAAATTTATTTAAACAGTGTAATCCTCACGGATAAATGATAATATTTTAGTTGCTATCCGATACTCTTTTGAGCTCAAAGAGATTTATTTTTTATTATCGCAGTTTGTTTCAGGTTTTTTAACTGGATGAAGCTTGTGTGTGTGCAGGCTTTATTATTTCTAAATGCATTCGTCACAGGCCAGCCATTTCAACCAACGGAAATATTCTTCATAACCTTACAACTTTTTTATAGATTGCATCAAGTATTCAGTAGATTTTCTACCGTACTACTTGTGAATTTGCAACAATGGACCGCACTTTAATGTTGGTGCTGCAGATTTTCGCGTTCCGTTATTTGGAATAATATGGTGAAAGCATACAAACGTGATACAAAGAGCATATTTGTACAGTAATTTATATTGTGATAATATTCATTTGAAATATCAAAAGGTTTCTAACTGCAAGGTATTTTAGCGGATTTTAAGTATTTCTCAGCTGAATAAGTAGTATAAAGTATTCAATATTTGGTTGTCACTGCTGAATGAATATCTCGGAAATAATCACCTAAAGTAGTAACCACTGATTGGGCGATCGACACCATTCAATTCCGTCCTCATGGGACTATTCGGACTTTGCAAAGACAAATTAGTACTTTGCTAATGGAGATGCAATAATTCTGGCAGAAAATTCATATGATTGCCATTGAAAGTGTGCTGATTTATGTTGTTTTTAAACATTTCTCTGCTGTACCTGCACAGGCCACGTGATTTCTAGTAAAGGGGCTTCTTCGTCATACCGGGATTAACTTCTATAGAGGCTTCTAGGGGTATGATGTTATAATTCTTACCTTTTTTTAAATTCTGACCGATGCTAATGTATGAAAGTTTTGATTTTTCGAGTTTTTCCCATTAGCAGTCTTTCCGTCCTATGCGTATGCACGTCTAGATGAAATTCAGCAAAAGGTTACTGTTTTATATTCGACCCGTGATAAAGCAGTTCACGTCGACAAGGAGTCCAGGTCAATGATACGTATTACCAAGGTGATGGGCTCGGGAACGCGGCATATGTAAAGCGCCTGAGTTATTCTGTTATCTTAAGCCGTCAGAGTAATAATTTATGTATTATTCTCGCGGGTAAAAATTAAAGGAACCTCACGTTGCGACTGCCGACGAGTATCAGGTCACGATTGCGTACGTGGTGTGTGGTGCTCCCTTTCGAAGTCCGAGGTCGTGGTATCGATTACTACAGCGGACGATTCTTTTTTGCTAACACAGCAGGCGGAGGAGACAGGTCGCTAAACGCTCCTCTGCATCCATACAAATGTTGCTGTCATCATCATCATCGCAGCTAATACTTCTTTTTGAACAACTATTCGCACGGCAAAACCCTCAGTACCGTGGCGTTTAAGATGCTTAGTATTTATAATTCCACGTGAATCACAACAAACTAGATTGACTAACTGTGGCATCGTCAACTGTCACGCAAACGTTTCGCCTCGGTGGCGATTTTGTATACGGACTTAAGTGACTGAAATTTGCTCTCCTTTATTCACAAAGACGGGCAGCCAAATGTAAGGCGGAAAGGCTAATGCTTTAGTTACAAGCGCAAATTTCGGAAAGCATATAGTTGTGAATGAAAATGCGAAGGCTTACTTTTGTTACCACCTGATATTCATTTAAGGTACATATTAAGTCATATATAACTATTCTTTCAGAAGAGGAGCTAAGAATTTAAACCGCAAAGTAATCGATTGTGTAGACCTCGCGAAGTCCCGTTTATCCAACATATCTCGCAAGGTTAGGCTCGGACAGAGGTTGCAGTATTTTAAGTATTCACCAAAAGCAAGAATTTTGGTTTTCATTATTATTATTATCAGTGATAATAATAAACTTGATAACGCCCCTCAGAGCACTCGATCTCTTTCTAGGCACTTTTCATTTGTTGCCAAGGAAACAGTTACCGATAAGTCCTGTAAGAGGAAAACGATTAAACATTGTTATGATAATAGGGTTTATGCTGAATGTTATGGAAATATCTCACTTCTATTGAACAAGCCTCGAATTCATCGTCGGGTGTTTTGGCATATAATTGATAAGGCTCAGCGTCAAATTTCTCTAAAAAATAAAAACAGACGAATAGGCTCTGGCTCACTTTTTTGCTAGCTTGGCGAAAACATTCAGAAATATGCCACACTTAATTTGCTAGGGAGCTGTATTTTCGAGCATCACAAATGAAAAATATTACTGCAACCTAGTGAACTTCTACGAGATTGTTCATCATAAGCCTCAAAAATATGTGCTCTGTTATTCACTGGGTCACTAGATCACTGCACGTCGAAAAATGGAGAATGCAATTGGTATAAAGCTGGATGCTGGCAACCTGAGGAGATTGATCCAACCTTGTGGTGCCCAGCCGAATTCATTTGCTGCAGGACAAGTAAGTTTTTCTTTACGTATTTTTGAAGGCATAACCAAACCCACTAAATCCTAGTGCTAAATGGCGGCTTGTTTATCTTTTTCTTCATTTTTTGAAGCTATTTATTAATTTGCATTTTGTTGTGGGTTTATAAGTTGATGGCAGATCGGTCGTTTACTGGCTTTGTTACGAACGAATGCTCCAAAACCTTATATATTCCGGCTAAGTTACGATCATATAAAGAAATCTGGCGAATGGATTTTAATTATGGAAGCCATATTAAGTATTCAGAAATCTCTTTTAATCCTTAGGTTTTGGCTTTTGACCTAACTGCATTCTCAAAAGACATTGATTTTACCTTTAGAGCGTTTCAAAGTTTACAGCGGGATCAAATGAAGAAGAAGTAGAGAATAACATACCTAGAAATTCTTCTTCAATTTTAATATGCATTTTTTTAAATTAAAAAATAATTATAGCAAGTTAAGAATATCAGCTTTGGAGGACTTAAGTAAGATTGCTCAGCAGAGTCGATAGAATGAGGCATTTAACTTGTTCTGCCAGAGCGGAATGAGGGTACATAGCTTTTTGAAAAACGAGCTTTTTGAAGAACGAGTGCCAGAACAGATTAGTCACATAGTGACACAGTTTCCGTAAGCTTTACCATGACCACTAACCTTCGCTGGATGTTTCATGAACTGGTAGTGCCTAACTGCATGATAACAGAGCTTTCCTTTTGGCAAACTAGGGCAGCACGTTGTGTGATTATCTTCACTTTCAAGCGTAATAATAATGACAATAATAAAACATTTGACAAATCACCCTCAGCGAACTGAATCTCTTTCTAGACGCTTTATATTAGCAGCAAAGGAAGCGCGATCTAATAGTCACCGTTAGAATTCTCCCTAAAAAATAACAACATAATGGCTACAGCCACACGCCCACGGTCAGCAAGCAAGTATGGTGAGTGGTAGCTTGCAAAAGTGTGGGGGCGCATAAGCACATAAAGGATGAATCGCAGGGACTCAGGAAATGCTGAAATAAATAGGTGTATTTCAATTTTCTCTAAAAATGTAGTCAAATCAGGAGTTGTCGTGAGCATTTTGGGATTGCGTTAAAGGCTTTGGGAGCATACGAACTAAAGGCACGGTCTCCAAAGCAGTTGAGGTTTATACGAGGTATAGTTAAACAATTCTATTGTAAAAAGTGGGTGGCGCAATGCTTAGCCTAATGGGGGAGTTGATCTGATAGGTTTATTTTTGGTTGAGTCAAATGATGAATTTATTTAAGAAGGAGTAACAAAACCTTGAGGTCAATGCATTGCTTGACTGGGAGCCAGAGCATGTCGGCGAGAAGCAGTGCGATGTGGCTACTTGTATCAATCGGAAGCTAAAGTTGTGCAGATTAAGCTACTTTTGTGTTAATACAATTTTGCAATAAACTGCAACCGTTTTCCAAGCAATTAAAACAATGACAAAACAGCAACATATCATTTGTTTAGTCGAAATTGCTCATTAGCTTTTCACCATTAATGTAGCATTAAATAAGAAATTCACTACTCCCGAATCACACCACTTCTTGCTGACCTTCACTGGCTAAGAGGCAAGCAAAGGATCGATTTCAAAGTATTTTCGCTCACTTTTTGGTCACTTCATTCTTTGGCTCCAACCTATCTCTCAGATCTACTCCCCCACCAGACCAAGCATCGTACCACCTACTTTTCAGAATGTAACAGTTTACCAATACCCGGTACAAAACTCAATTCCTCTGGAGACCGTGCAATCAGTTCGTATGCTCTCAAAGCCTGGAACTCCCTCCCGACTTGCTTCAGAATACCTCCTTGCGTGATCCAATTTAAAAAGAACTTAAAAACACACCTATTTAGAACAGTATTTAGTGGGTTCCCGTGATTTTTCCTTTATGTGGTTAGTCGTGCTGACACTGTGTATGCTGCCGGTAAACGTACTTGCACGCTGACCAGGTGCAAGTAAACCCTAACTATGTAATTCATTTTGTTTACCAAGCAAGATACGACCAGGCATGATACTCACCATTCAACCGTATTTACTTTGTATCAAATGTCAAACGAGTAGAAAAAGATTGAGATCTAAGTGGCTTCATCAAGTGCATTGTCTTTATTGTTAGAAGCAAACAAGTATTGTTTATTGCCGTGACATTGTTTTCGTGAATTCTCGTATGCGGTTGTAGAAAACGTTAGTGTTGCTGAATTATTTAAAAGTAATCTCGAGATGCCGTCATATAAGCAGTATTAGGAATTTTTCTGTTGAGTAAGCTTTCGGAAATACTGTAGGTCCTTGTGTTGCACTAGCACGTTTTATAGGCTAACCATTTATACTTGCACAGAGATCGCACAGTATTAAAAATAATTGCTTTCGTATTTCTAACTGTGCATACGACGTTTTACCTCGATGGCCATTGTGTGGTTGCTCTTAACCTACCGAATGTTGAATTCTTTAAATTTCACAGAGACCCAATGCGAGAGACAAGGTGGAGATTGCATATGGACGGGTCGTCAGTGCGACTATCCAAAAGCGTGGAATAGCGGCTACGCGTGCAACGGCTTTTTGCGGTGCTGCATTTGATGAACTTCTCAATCAATGTTACAACTGTAAATACAGCTGTGCATTTTATACTGTTTGCCTTATTGAAAATTACTGCTTGCAGCTGATATGGTGGATAACTGTCTATCAATTTATTTTCACTGTTAAACAATCGCCTAGACTTCTGACTGCATTATTTAGACGGTGAGTTATTATATTTTCTAGATTTAAAGACTCATTACAACACAATGCCGTCTTATATAATTCACATAAATAGCTCCCTGCATTTAAGCATTCTTTCAGGCGTTTCTGTTTTGCAGCAGTGCTTAGGCCACAACCTCAGTCGTAACAAGCCTTCACCCTGACTTTGGCAGGTAAAGATGACATCCCTAATCCCTTTGAAAATATGAAATATGAAAAATAAAAATAAATATTATAATATAATATAATAAAGATATGATAAATAAATAAAAATAAATAATAAAAAAATAAAAATCTGACTTAAGCTCCAGATTGGAGGCAAAGTTAAAGCTGAGAGACAGTAAGTATAGACGAATGGACCACAGGAGTTCAGGATGAAGACTGAGAGAAGAAAATGCTTTTTACACAAGCGCTTACTTATATGTAAATTATTTAAGACTTTTTGTTGAAACCTACAATTTCAATAGTCGTTGACCAGGATGTATTAGGAAATTTTCGGAAGTCAAAACGAATTGAAAGACAATATTTACGCGCACTGACACGTTCCCACTTCTTCACAAAAGGGCCCATGAACATTCCATCAAAGCGTGGTTTGGACTTTCCCCTGACTTCTCCGAGATACCTTTGGGTATTTCGTAGCTATCTTAGCGGTGACTGTTCATGAAGTGTCCTCGGATTTTCTAATCAAAACAGGACCTCCTTAGCATGAGGTGCAATGCCACCGTTAGTCGATAACTACTCAAGGGCATTGTTCGGACAATCAGTAGGAATCTTCTTGCATCCTGCGTTTGCCCTATCCACAGTTTGGCTATCAAACCCAAGACCCTTCAGTTTCAAGCACTTATTAGATCTCACTTCGGAAGTGGCTGGCTTGCTGCAGCAACTGAGAAACTGAATGCTTGCCTTGCCGATATTCGATACTGGATGTCGGAAAACTTCCTGATATTAAATGACGATAAAACCAAACTGCTGCTCATAGGACTCTCTAAGCGTGTGGCTGGATTAAAAGGCTTTGCTGTTCTATTAGGTGATGCTTTTGTGCGACCTTCACTACGTGCTCGTAATCTAGGTGGCGTGTTCGACAGCTGCCTCAATTTCAAAAGCTTCATTCAGAAGACTGCCTATGCAGCTAGCCATCACATCCTATCCCTATCCAAGATTAGACGCTGTTTCCCACGGTGGTTGGTAAGAAATTTAGCGAGCTCTTTAGTTCTGTCTCGGCTTCATTATTGTAATTCCATTTTGGCTGGGCTGCCAAAGAAAGCTATTATGCCACTACAGCGGTCTATGAATATGGCTGCAAGGCTGGTCTTCAAATCCCAGCGGCTTGAGTACGTGTCACCTCTGCTGTAAGAGCTAGGATGGTTGCCGGTTGAGCAAAGAATACAGAACAAAGTTATTAGGCTGACCCACAAGGCCCGCCATGGCTTGGCTCCTTTGTACCTAGCTGAACTGCTGCATCAGTTTCAGCCTGTTCGCGCCCTCAGGTCCTGTGTGGACAATAAATTAGCTGTCCCATTCCTCCGCTTAAAGAGAGTTGGCGACAGAAGCTTGAGCTCTGCAGGTCCTAGACTGTGGAACTCACTTCCACAATTCTTACGCAACGACAACTACTCTGCAACTACCGACAATGGCATATCTTGTTCAGCGTTCCTGAACTGCTACTTCTATGGTACTCACTACCTCAACTGCTCTCCTGACTCTGCTATGCTTCCCACTTTCTCTTTGTTGCGTGAGACGAAGTCTGTTGGCTACCGAATGCGTACCGAAAGCCGCTTAGGCTGTGAATGCGCTATACACAACTCTCCTGCGTAACACACACTTGGTCTTTATGACTTTGTAGAGTTACTGACGGAGATACATTACATTACATTACATTGCTATGCCTTGCTGCACAGCGAAGTGTCTAGGCATGCCGGGCCGGAAACAAGTGACTTGAATGCAAGCCACTTAATCGGCGCAGCAGTTATTTAACAGCCTCTTAAATTTCGCAGTTAAACGTTCGCTCACGATAACCGAAAGGGTTACTTCTCCGAGATCCAGCTGTCCACTAGAGCCTAGCTACATTGATGCAATAAACTTTTCTACTTACCGAAACTTACGAAAACCGACCTCCTTCTGGCTGTGTAAACTTGTTTCCAAAAGATTTTTCTGAGATCTCAAAAGAAAATAATATTTGCTTGAAATGCGCCGTTTATGATTACAGTACACGTTAATATTCATGTAGCCAACCCAAGCTACAGCCAGGTCTGTTAATTTCTTGACTGTCTGGAAAGTTAGGTTTTTTCTGGCACGCTAACCATACCACTCACGTTGGTTGCCATATCCTAGATCTCGTCAGATCTTGTTCGTCACAAAGAATTCTGATTCCAACTACCATGTGGTGTGCCTGCTGACCCTACTGGAGCATGTTTGGCCTTGTTTACTATTGCTGCTCCGTTGTACGTACAGTCAACGCTGTGTTTGTCCAGCGAAGTAACTTAAAAAGCTTTGAACAAAGCCATTTTTAAATACATCTGGGATCGATGAAGTCTTCTTGATCTGCACCTAGACTCGACCAACAGCGTAGATGCCATCACTGATACAGTGAACGTCACACTAAGGAGTGAGTCTTGACAAACCTAATCATATGCATTCTCTCCGTGTACAGAATCGTGAAGATTCCAATAAATTAACGAAAACAACTTCAACAGATGAGCCTTGCTACGAGTCAGCTTAAAAAATTTTATGAAATCCAAGTCTGATGAAGCTCTAGTCAACTTCAAAGACTTCCTTCTCCAGCCGGAAGCTTAAAAAAGCTACCGAATCTTTTTTCACTTAAAAACGAAGTCCTACGAGTTAGCTCCTAAGCAGACTTCATTAGACGGTAAAAAATAATTTTGCTGGCAAATGCTATGAGGTCTCACTCTTCAGATATTAACGGCTCTGTGAAAAAGCTTTCAGCCTTCCTTAATTAAAATTGCGCAAATTCGCGAATCCGTAAAGCCCCGTCCGACTCCACCAACTGCGGAATCGCAAGCTGTGACATGCCTCTAAGGATTTTCCGAGGTTTCTGTATGCAATGAGGCTGCGTTGATAAGATCTAGTAAACAGAGTTCGTCTCCTGAAGACCCTTTACCATCACCTCTATGGTCTTCACCCGCAGACAACCATAATAATGCACTTTATAAAGCGCCCTCAGAATTCCTAAGCGTTTTACATTTGCTGCAAAGAGAAACGCGACTGAATCCTGAGTAATATCATGCTTGATACACAACATGGACAACGTGGTTAGGGGTGAGATGCACAGGGTCAGCATGCAAGTGTGGTTAGACAAGTTGCTGCGACTAATTTTATCAGGATACCGTGTTCCCATTACTCATAACCGTGGGATTTCAAATACAGTGGATAACAATTGTTATCCTGCCCAGTAGCCTATAGCACATAAGTAATAAATAAAATTTCAAAATTATCTCCTGCTTCTGGTAGATCAAGAAGTCCGCTTTATTGTAGTACATTCGGCCGTGCTGTGACACAACTTGTGTAACGTACTGTAATACTATTTCGCCAAAGCTCAAATTCTTTGGAGAACGTGCCTTCAGCTTTTATGCTCCCGAAGCCTGGAACTCACTCCTGATTTCGGTAACGACATCCGTCTTGACCAAATTTTAAAAGAAATTAAAAACGAAACTATTTACCACTGAATTTAGGTGAGTCCCTGTGATTCTTCACGTGAGTGCTTATGCGTGCTGACACTGTGCATGCCCCCCCCCCCAGCTAACCAAACTCGCAGGCTGACCTTACGGATGTCACCATTAACCATAGCCTTCTTGTGGTTTCTGTTGCATGCTCTACTAACCACTTGATCGTGTCTTCTTTGCAACAAATGCTAAGCGCCTTTAAAGAGATTGAGTTCTCTGAGAGTGATCAAGTGTGTCATTATTATTACTCTCATTATTATTATCTAAGAGTTAATCCCGGCAGCAAACCTAGCAAGGTCGTTCAAAGACTGTTACATGTTGAAGGTCTGGTAAGGATCCAAGATTAAGGGCTCCAGGGATCCAAGCAAGGGTAGAGACGGTACGGTAGCGATGTTGTACTGCCTGTCTGTTCGTCTGTCTGAAGGGGGGAAGCCAATGCATCGTCAGTTCTCACGCAACCACGGACGTATCATCAATACTTCTGCTCATCAGAACTGCCATGTCGCTCTGCATGTACTTTTAGAAGCATACCGTCATCGTAAAAATGGACAGCCTGGCAAAAATCTGCAATGCCAAAGCTAAAAGAAACAATGGTACACTCACGCATGCTCAAACACACACACGCACACACACACACACACGCACGCACTAGCACATGCACATGCACACGCACATCCACTCGCTCACACACATACACACACAAACAGACACTAACGGACACACATGCGCACACGAACATAGCTGAGTGGCCTCAATGAAGCTGATGTCAAGGCTCTCTCGCTGTATGGCTCGTTATTTTCTCGCTCAGCCTAGTTATACGAAACGGCGGTTCCTAGCGACTAAGTGAGTTTTTTGATAGGCGAGAGAGCCAAACAGATCGTTATTAAGGCTGTGGAAATCTCACGTCACTTGTTGGAACCCATGTGTCCGGCTCTCTAGGATTCAATTTATGTAGTTATATCACCACTCATCATTATTGGAGTCATTCCTTTCTCAAGAGAAACAATTGCTGGGGCACACCGAGCCGTACAAGCGTTTTTTTGTCCGTTGCAGAAGTCTCTTCCGAAAACCGAAGTCGTTGCGGACATTGTATACGAATACCGATACAGCTTAGACCTGTTTAAAGCTTTTTTTTTATTTGACGATTACATATAAGAATCTGGCTATGGCCATCTAAATGCCTATCGCTTTGGGCTGCTGGATCTCCAGGGTGTACTGCAGCTTCAGATACGCCGGCGGCTAGTAGCCAACATGTTAGTTATGATCTTGCTTACCTATTATCGCTTTGTTATCGTAGTTCAAATGCATTCCTAGATGCTTTTGCTCTTGCTACGATCCGTGAATTACGGATTAACAGAAGAAAAGCGCCAAGGTGCCCCAAGGGGGCCGGGGCTAGGAGCTGAGAAGCTGCCCAATTGGCAGGAGCTGCGAGCAGAGTACTCGCTTGTTATATATTCCGAGCATTATCTCGAACCACTCGGCACCTTCTACAGCAAGCTTCACTGCGAATCTCTTTAACTTAGTTGTCATCAGGCCTGTAATAGCACCAGCGGCCAAACTTAATACTCATCTCTGGAATCCTTGTTGGCAGGCACAATGTAAGCATTCACTTCTATGCAGATGACACTGATTTTTACCTTTTTTACGTCTCCTCCCAACCCACACCACTTCTTGCTGAACTGCCCATTCTTGCTCCCATTTGAGCGACGCATCGACTTAAAGTTTCCGTGGCTCACTTTAGGTATCTTCATTATCTAGCCCCAGCCAATAATAAAATTAATAATAATGCTAATACAGCTGATATAGCACCCTCATGGAACTCAATCTCTTCCTAGACAATGAAAAGGGAGTGCAATTAACTGGTTAGTGGTAGCATGCCCTATAAATAACAAGAATAACATAGTAATATTAGATATAAAACCTCTTCATAGACAATAATTGAAATTTTTTTATGTTGCGTAGATTTTGGCTAGGATCTATCTTATTTAAGTTACGCCATAACGTAGCATAACCTCTGCCTAGTGTGAATGTTGTTCTATCAAGCGTTGCAATTCAAACGTGTGTAGTAGGTACAGAGCAAAATTAAGCAGCTCAATTGTTCTGTTAAATGCATAGAAGCTCTGCTGAACGTGAGGTATTCTGAGGATGGGCCAATGAATCATAGCAGCACTGTAAAGCTAAATAAAATGAGGGCTTGAACTGGCTACAAGAAGCATCCCATCGATTTCAGAGGTAACAACCAGCAATATGACGATGGACAGTACCAGTACCTGGCCTTTCCGGTCTACCAGCATCATGCTGACCAATAATTTAGTAGCGATGGGAGAAATTCCAAGTTATTAGTTAGGCAGTAAGATGTTTTTTTACTACCAGTCAGATATTAGTCGATTGTTTCGCCGTCTATTAACTTTGCCGAGATCGAATGTTCTGCTATTCAATACATTTGAACGGTCCTCGGATGGAGTAAATAATGCACGTCTTGCTTCAACCAGTGTAAAGACTTAGCATGCGAGAAAAGGAATTGGTTGAATTTTAAACTGCGGCTATGCAGAGTTCGGCATGTAGAAGAGTGATTTGCACACATCGCGAAAATTACTCGATGAAAAGCTGAATGGTTGCTTAGCAGCCTGGTAAATTTCATCAACCTGAAAATGGCAAGTCTAAAACGAGCTCCCTGATTACGGTGTTTACTAAGTTAGCGAATACCTTAAGTAATAAAAGAGTTTTAGAGTCCGAGAGTTTAATTGAAGACCAAGAGATGTGACGAGACCAAAGGTGCAACGATTTAAAATGCAAGTGGATATCTTCTTCAATGGAAAACGTGTATTGATGGGCTAGAGATTTTGGCAGTAGCAACATTCACAACTATTCCTACCTGAGCGATGAGAAAAATGTCTTCGGCATAAGAAAGGCAACCGTTATTTGTTCTCTATCGGGTGTAAATAATAAGTACTTTAAGTGAGATGTTACGCATGATTCGGAAAATCTATACAAGAATTCGGACGGTTATTCACAGTACGATTGCTTTGCATCGTCCGGCTTATTTGCTACTCTTTATTTAGAGCCATGTAAAAGTTATTGTTCAATAGAAAGGTTTTATTCGCAACTTATTACTCTGACACAATGTTTCAAAAAGGAGGCAGCCATTAGTTCACCCCATCCCAGAATTCGATTTATTGAGCTATACTGTACCCTGGCATTGAAATGCCGTTTCTTGCTCACCATCTCCCAGCCATTTAGTAAGACCTACCTTGCTTGCACCAGGTCACGTACAAGAAGTAAAATCTTGCTGTTGGGTCCATGTGGGATTCAATTTTCAACCCTTTCAGTGGGCGTGAAGGAACTAATTCGTTTTCGCAGTTACCTCAAATTATTTCCGCAACAAATTTATGACTTTTCGTCGGAATTTACTTCGTTGGCATCCTAGCCGCTACCTTTTCTGCACACAGATTTTTAATTATTTCATTCCGTTCCTTTGTGGGTTAGCTAATCAGTTTCAGTACGTTCGTTCGCATGCTTTATGTCGTAATACCTTACCATCTCGTCTAGTACTTATTTTAATGCTCGTAAAATGAAACCTGCTTCTGAAACTTGGTCCGTTTTAAATCACATTTTTCCTTAAAATTACTTTTAACGCTTTATTTCGGGAATATTGACTAACTTAGTCCAAACCATAACACTGTGGCTGCCGATTCTGTCATCTCAGGATTTATAATTTACAGTTTGAACCTATGAACTTATGGCAAAAATTACTTAAAATGATGGTAGTTTATGGACTTGGAATGTTTACCTAAAGTTACGAGAAAATGATCTGACATTTAGCTCTCAGAGAAAGTACTGAGACTGCTTAGATGAATTAATATAACAAGGGCTTAATATTTTTGTTACTGTTTAATAATCAAGTTTCGGAACAGTACGGTACCTGAGGTAAATATAACAGCGATTAAGACAAAAACTTTCTTCCTTCCACTGATAATATTTCGATTTACAAAGTCATATTTAGATGGTTTATTGGAAAATAATATTAAGAATTATGCATCTCTCCGAAATCATACAAAACTGAATATTTTTCAAGGCACTTTATAGATGCAGTGGGGAAATCATTTTCAAATTATCGGTGGTAAATTTTGCAAACAGCAGGCATAGTTTTAGCAGGTATACGTACACAAATAACGAATCACAAAGACCCACCAAATGCTGTTAAAAACAGGTGCGTTCCTTTTTTATGATGCTTTTAAATGTCGTCACGTCAGCGGATGTTGTGACGTGGTTCAATAGTGATTTCCGGCTTTGGGAGCATAATTTATAGGAATTACGACAGCCTAAAATCCATAGATGACAAACCAATATGTACAGATTACCAGAGGTGCTGGATTTACGCTCAAATTAGTTGTCCGAGCTACGTGAGAAAGCCATATGAGTCACAGCAACGAGGATTCTAAGTTGTCCAGGATTAACTGCCATTGAGGCTTGTTGTTATATGCCTATACAATTCTCCACCCCTCTCTCTAGGACGAACGAATGCACTAGTACGAACATGGTCCGTTAGTTTTTGCATTTCCCGTGCCCTATTGAAAATCAATTAACTTGGCACCAACCAGCCAACGCCAGTACCAAGCGCTCGACATTCGACTTCAAGCCATTTGCAGTAGCCTCGAAGCGATCTTTCGAATCAATTGACCTTTGATTGATCTTTGATCCTGCTCTTTGATCCTGATCTGTCCTGATCTTTCGAATCGCTTGTCCTGATTTGCCCCGAAAGCAAGCTACCGATGGTGGCAGTGGTCTATAGCCCGCCCCCCCCCCAAGGTATCAAGTCCTTCTGTTTCTCAGATTTAGCTTATCTCATTTCAATCCTGTGTGCAATAATTGGATGCTTCCTTGTTAATGAAGATTTCAGCATTCACTTTGATAACTTATTGACGCCTTCAGCACTGATTTTCGTGCATGAACTGACTCGATGTCTCGTGTGGCTCACGTCCGTGGCCAAACTCACACCACGGGTCACACTCACCCATATTTTCTCATACAAATGCGCTGTCATCAATATTTTTTTTACCAAAACCTGCTTATTCGACCACATGCAGATCTCATTCAGTCCACAATGTGCGCCCTCTTCCACGTCCTTCTCTGAAATTAAACCTGTGAATAGCACAGCCTCCAGACCACATGTAAATTAATCCATGCATTTGTGACATCCCGTCTTGACTTCTGTAACTCGCTGCTTGCTGGCCTACTAGCATATGCAATCAGGCGATTACAGCTTGTGCAGAACTCCGAAGCTAGGCTTGTCTGTCGTGAGCATCGCAGTTGCCGCATCACGCCATTTCTCACCGACCTGCTGTGGCTAATTATAACAATGACAATTATAATAATAATGTACTTGATAAAGCGCCCTCAGAGAACTGAATCTCTTTCTAGGCGCTTTACATTTGCTGCAAAGTGAAATGCAATTGAATGGTAAGTAAAATCATGCTTGAAAAAAATTGAATATGAATGGCTACCAGCGAAACAATGCATCGACTTCAAAGTCTTGTCCTCACTTTCAGGTCATTTTATTCTTTGGCCCCAGCCTACCTATCAGATCTACTCCACCAACAGGCTAAGCATGGTACGACGACCTTTTTGGAATCTAACTGTTTAACTATACCTCATGCAAACCTCAAATCCTTTGGAGACAGCGCCTTTAGTTGGTATCCTCCTAAAGCCTAGAACGCGCTGTCTACCCGAGTCACGGACTCTGCTGGCTTGCCTGATTTCAAAAGAAACTAATAACAAATCCATGTATGACAGCATTTAGTGGATCCATGGAATTCGAACTTTAAGTGCTTATGCATGCTGACATTGCATGCATCCACTAACCACACCAGGCGTGCTGATTCTGTGCATGTTCCTCCTAAAAATGTTCTCTTTGCTGTTCATTCAGCATGCTACTACCATCCATTTTACCGTGCTTCCTTTGCAGCAATTGTGATTCATGGAAAGAGCTTTAGTTACCTGAGGGCGCTTTATCAACTACATCATTGTTATTTTTATTAAGACCCTTGACATCGGTGTTTTCCGTGGAAGAATATCTGCATCGCCTCTGCTGCTCAATACCTCACCCGACTTGTCGTGATTGGTAGTACAATACAGCACGACACTAGCTGACATGCTCGACGAGTTTTTCAGCTCCAACTAAGCGCACTGTGCGCCCTCGTCTGTACGGCTATTGGTAATGATAACAATAAGAATAAAAACACGCTTGACAAAGCACCCTCAGTTAACCCAATATATTTCTGGGTGCTTTACATTTGCTGAAAAGGAAGCCTTTAGTTATTACAGCCTTTTAATGGCTGTCACTGATTCAACCTTTACGTGCTTATGCATACTGACACTGTTCATGCTGCCTCTAACCATGCCTACATATTCACCCTGTGCATGTCACACTTAACCATGGTACTCTTGTACTTTATTGAGTATTCCACCACTAACCATTAGACCGAGCTTCCTTTGCAGGAATTTCAAAATGCCTAGTACGACATCGAGTTCTCTTAAAGCGCTGTATCCCATGTATTATTATCATTATTTTCAGCCGAAAGTGGGCAAGCTAGACTTTCATAGTGCCTTTGACGGCTAGCGACAGGTGACATCTGCAGCAGGTGACGTCTGGACCAGGATCCCTCAGTAGATGCTAAGCTACATGATATAGGATTGCAGAGCTTATTTTGAGCATTACCTCGTCTAATTTCCGAATATCCTATGCTCGCTTATTACTACTAAGCTTATTTTACCCACATCTAGTTTTAAAGTTTCGTGTTATTAGTGTGCCTATATATGCAGTACAAGCCACACGTCCGTTCAGGGACATTCACTACTCGTTTCGTGACAGTTGTCAGTTTTGCTTCCACAAACCAAGCGACAATGGCAATCTCAATTACTTTAATCAATGATAGGCACGTTAGTACCACCATTTAGCCTGTCAGACTGCTTATGAGGTGTCATTTGTCCAGGATAAGTCAACTGATAAATCTGGAAATAGATGAATGCCTTGACCGCACCCATGACCTTTATTTATTGTCCGAAGCACCACGTTTCCTCTCATTGAATCGGGCGTTGTGGGTTATTTATTTTTGGCAGAATTTGCTTCAATGCCAGAGTGCTTATACTTCACCAAACGATCTCAATTTGAACAGCTGAGTAGCAATTGATGGCAAAGGACAATAGTCGATTTGCCAAGACGCAGGCCATCACTGATTGGCTTTTAATCATTCGTCCCTAGGCCAATTTAACTCTTCCAATGCCACATCACTGACAGCTGATCAGATTTTGTTCTTAAATAAGGCAAATAGTAACAACAACTTTGTACTTCATGCCTTGCTCAGCTACTAGAGATCAGCTAGAGCTAATATTCATTGAACCTGTGTGTCTGGTATGACTCTTCAGTCAGCACTGTATTTTTTTAACAGTCACATTTTTAAATCTCGTGATTTTCTTAACCATTGACTAGAGAATAGCTTCACCTCTGTAAGACGGAATCTTCTGCATATTACCATTATTAACTCGGAGTTGTGAAGCTCTAAATTGATTGTTATATTACATTATAAGTTAACATCAAAGAGAGAGGATCGAGCAGGCTACAAAAGAAATGAGTCCCATTGCTGTCACAATGGTGCCAAATAGTTTTGAATTGTAAATTAGTCTATGGAAAATCGCAAAGCCAAACCAAACACTTGGAAGATTTAAATTTTAGATTGTATAGCGAATATCTTCACAAACGAATAACATGCCATGGAAGAGCCGATTAGTTCACTATGGAATATGATAACTCAGGCCACTTTAAATCTTGAGGATATGAGCTTGCATTTTCGAATGTCTTCGGGTCATGCCAACGTAATGAGACAGCTGCTAGGACTCAAATGTCTTGTGACTATTAAGTGCTCATACGGACATACCTAGAAAACTGCAAACGTGTTAGGAGGATGGAATAACTTCGTTCCTCAGTGTATTTCCATTGACCGATCGGAGGCTCTTTAGAGAATACCTTATCCTAAATGCTTCTCTTATCTATTCGTAGCTAAAAAATAGGTTTTTCAGAGAAAGGAATATCTTTATATTATCAAGTGGCTGATGAGCTTAACTGCCTGCATGTTGCCTACCATAAGGAGAAATTTTAGAATAAATATGAGACTAATCACGGACATTGCAATTCCAATGTTATCTCATGTATAGTTATTAAAAGGCTAAACCCTATTTTGAACATACAACATGTCAACTTTGAAGAAAGATGACAGTAAACACAGCTGAATGCATGCTCACGTGTAACCAGGGAGTCTTTACCTTCAGGTTCAGGACCCCTGCCACCACTAACTTGTGTAGCTATGCTATTCAAGAGCTTAACGACTTACTAGCGTAGTACATCTACAATACGCGGCACATTCTTATGCATACCTAAACATATAGTTTTATTTGTAGGATCTCATTTTTAAAAGATAATTTTAATAATAATAATGCACTTGATAAATCGCCTTAGGAAAACGAAATCTCTTTCTAAGCGTTTTACATTTGCTGCAAATAAAATACAGTTGAATGGTGAGTTGTGTCAGACTTGATTAACAATACGAATAAGAGATGTGCTTGCAGCCTGTGCTTGCTTACAAGCCTTCAGGAGTATTAAGAAAACGAATGTGGCATGAAAAATATAGGTCACGCAAGTTTCTGTTGAAACGTACCATGCCGTTCCCAAGTTTATTTTGAATTTATTTGTTTACCTAGTTAAATCAACATTACGAATCCCAGGATTCAGAAAACAACGGCATTACAAACTTTTTTTCTTAGCTGAATCTAGATTGACAAGCACTGTGCTTAAAGAAATGTAGTTCAGTACAAAATGGTTAGCTGCTGACGAGCTACCTGGCTGCATTGTTTGCGACGATAAGGTAGAGGTGAAGATGCTAGATAAGCTGCATAGCCTTGATCGCCCTTTAATTGTCTTTTACCAAAAGATACTAATTGATTCAACCCTTGGGTGAAAATTAAAAATCCACACTGGGAAGAGACACTGTCGCAAAGTCAGTAAGAGCATTTATATATGTAACTGATCAGCGTTCTATACGAGTATGCGATTGTTTCATTACATTTATTCTTCAAAAGGCTAAAATAGATTGAAATCATACCTTTCAGTTATGAGTTCACTTGCCCTATTTCGGGTTCTATCCGGACCGAATCTTCTGAAGCACCCTCTTTTACACTGCATTTGGCCCCCACTTCTGTGCACCGTCACTAAAGCTTTACTAAGTTTTTTGGTAAGCTAAAGTAAAGCATTTGCAAAGGTATTTGCCAATTCACGTTCATGGTAAACAAAGAGAAAGAATTTCCTACCAAATTTTTTCATTCTATCCTTGATGGATACCTAAATTAATGCGTTTAGCAGTTTGACAAATTAATCACATTTTAATAATCTTGTGGCACTGTGTGAAACTAGTGACTGACGTAATACCATCAAACTAATATCAGCTGTAAAAAAATTTGAAACAACGGAACACCTGTATAAGGCATCGAAAATTTAGTGTAGCAATTTTCACGACACAAAACTACTTACAGAATTCACTTATTTGGAGTTTCAAAGTTTCATTTACAACTAAGCAGGGGCGTACACATGGCTTGCTTCCTTTCACTAGCTATGTACACAGAATTTCTCACAAAAGTTACAGTAAACTGGTACGTGATTTCCCTAAATTGTTGCAATCTTGCTTACGATTACGAAACACGATATACTCTAACTCTGCAAGCCGTCTTAGCAGTAAAGGCCTTCAATTTTCTCTCATTACTGAGTTTGAATATTAATCTTGCTTGGCTACCTAAAGAGTGTAATCTTCACCTAGAAAGCTATTCGTCTGTCCTATAGACCAGCCATCTAAAATACCGGGAAAATACTATATCATGGTGCTGATATGGTTCTATATTGTTTTGGGCCGATTTACTCATTTGCAGCATGTTTGAAATTTGTAATTTTCAAATGAGGGCTGATACTGCCATCACCACCTCTGGGCATCGGAGTTTTGGCGGATAGACATTTTCTTAAGCTATCCTGTGATCGCTTCATATACCAGAAACCCTTGCTTTGGTTAGATGGGCTGCATGATAGCAGAGCTTAAAAAATTAGCTGCGATTATGTGTTTTATGAGAAAAATTGCTATAATTATTATGATGATCATTTTTAATGCACATGTTTATGGTACCACGTTTACTTCTAACACTCTAACATTTGTTGCTTCTTAAAGCCAGTGGCAGCTTTTTGAGGGCTAGCTAAGATGTTATCTCGAGGTTATTGTGCAGGACCCGATTTGCCTACGGCTCAAATAAAGATCTCACAGTAGTTTTTACTACCAATATTGTCTTGCGATCAAATTCATGTAAAACCATGACAATGAGAATAACAAACATAAGCCATAAAAACTGAAGCTTATGGCCACTGCAGCACACTTTTGTTTACAGTAATATTCAGGTACAAATGAAGAGAAATTAATTTAACTCGATCATCCTAGCTTGGGCACGTTTTCTGGTAGTATCCGTTCCCTAAGTCGAAAAACTTCATGGCATGATGCTATACTTTTGAAACTCACTATTGTTAAATTGTGTACTATCGACCGCTTCCTAAATATATAGATAATATCAGTCTGTGATCTATTGTGTACGGAAATTCTAGTCAAAATTACTTCAAATGCTGTTTTATACTGCAGGTTAATCTGCTCATAATATTTTTGTGTTTAAAATATCCTATGAACAAATTTCCCCCTTTGCAATTCTGAGCTATCTTGGATAAAGTTGAGATATTCATGTAGGCCTTGAAAGATGTTAACCTCTAGCTCATTGACATGCCAGCCGACTACCCAAGATGCGAAGCACCAAGCGAAGAGCTGGCATACTTTAGTTACATTAGGATTAGCCGACTAGCCTTTTCCCTTTGCAGCAAATGTAAAGCGCCTAGAAGGAGATTGAGTTCTCTGAGGGCGCTTTATCAAGTACATTGTTATTGTTATTATTATTAGCCTCTTCATCAAGAAAATTCTTGAGACTAGCAAATGCGATAAACCTCTGCCCTATCGATAAGCGTTTGGGAATAGCACCTGAATGACCGAGTACACGATACGTCTCCTTTTAGGTCAAGCAGATAACAATTTCGCTTTACGACTTTATCTTGTGCCAAATATAGTCATTCAACGTAGTTATTAAGCTTGCTACAGAGCTAAAATTAAGGTACCTAAGATATTTTCTAGTAAATCAAATTATCTGTTCCCACCACATGAAACCAAGTGCTACTAGCGGCACCTATTCATGGTATTTCGCCTGTTGCATATTCCATAGTAAACTTTCACTTGCTTCTGTTACTTGGTGAGCCATAATGGCTCACTATGTAAAACGGTTGCTTTTCAGGACCTCGGCCCCGAGGTCGTGGGTTCGAATCCCGTGGTGAGCGATCCTTTGTCGCCACTGCAAGCGGCGGTGATAGCCGTCAAGGCTCTTATGTCGCTATACAAAAGAAGCTGTTAAATCAGCTTGTATTTTTTTACCTGTGCACTTTGAAGTCGGCCTACTTCTAGATATTTAAGACGGCTCTTGGTGTGAGATATATACCCTTTTCAAGTTTTGTGAGGACTTTTTGAAAAATCATGTGCGTTTCTCTACCTAAATTACCTAAATTCCCCGAATGCCTGTTTCCCGTCACGTGAGGACTTGCATATTTACTGTGTAAAACCTATTAAGCAGTGGTGAAATTCCCTAGCTTTGCTACAACCACATCATCTAACACACCGATACAGGTTTTCGATCAAGGAAGATACCCATGTAAATTGCACACTGTTGCAATCTCCTTCCATTCCTTCTCTCAAAATTAAAGATAATTCTGAATTTTTTTTAAATCGGGCTAGCTTTCTCGTCTCCAGGTATTCGTCACATCATCGGAGTCTAGAATCCTTCTATTTTTAAACTACTCCCTCAGTTAATGTGCTCCAATATCCAAGAGGTCATTTTTACTGGTAATTTGAAAGTTAATAAAAATAACCGATCGCATAAGCAGTCATTCATCTTTTCATTGCCTAATTTCCATGGTGGGTGCAAATCATGTTTCCGCATGCCTAACTCTGCAACGCAACAGTTTCCAATACAATTAAGTACTATACAAAATAATATAATAATAATAATGCAATTGATAAAGCGCCCTAAGAGAACTTGATCTCTCTCTAGGAGCTTTACATTTACTGCAAATGGAAATGCAATTGAATGATGAGTAAAATCATGCTTGATGAACTAACGAAATTAATAACATGGTTAGGGGTGACATGCACAGGTCAGCATGCAAATGTGGTTAGTGGCAGCATGCACAACGTCAGCACTCATAAGCACGTGAAGGAGGAATCACTAGGACCCACTAAATGCTGTGCTAAATAGATGTGTTTTTAAAATCTTTTTAAATGTGGTCAGGTCAGGGGATGTTCTGACGCTGGTCGGGAGGAGTTCCAAGCTTAGGGAGCATACGAACTGAATGCACGGTCTCCAAAGGATTTAAGTTTTGTACGGGGTTTTTTGCAATAATAATAATAATAACAATTCACTTGATAAAGCGCCCTCAGAGAACTTAATCTCTCTCTAGGTGCTTTACATTTGCTGCAAATTGAAATGCAATTGAATGGTAAGTAAAATTATGTTTGAAAAACGAGCAAAATGAATAATATGGTTAGGGTGACATGCACAGGGTCAGCATGCGAATGTGGTTAGTGGCAGCATGCACAGTGTCAGCACGCATAAGCACATCATGGACGAATCACAGGGACCCACTAAATTCTGTCCTACATAGGTGTGTTCTTAGGTTCCCTTTAAATGTGGTCAGGTCGGGGGATGTTCTGACGCAGGTCGGGAGGGAGTTCCAGGCTTTGGGAGCATACAAACTGAATGCACGGGCTTTGAAGGTTTTAAGGTTTGTACGAGGCATTTCTAGACTGTTGGATTCCGAAAAGCGGGTGCTACGATGCTTGACCTGATGGGGAAGTTTATCTGAGAGATAGGCTAGAGCCAAAGAATTAAGTGACCTAAATATGAGTGACAAGAGTTTATCTGAGAGATAGGCTAGAGCCAAAGAATTAAGTGACCTAAATATGAGTGACAAAATCTTGAAGTCAAACCGTTGCTTGACTGGTAGCGATTGCATTTCGGCGAAAAGTAGAGTAATGTGGCAACTGCGACGCTCATGACAAACAAGCCTAGCTGCCGCCGAGTTTTGCACCAGCTGTAATCGCCTGATAGCACATGCCGGTAGGGCAGCGAGCAGTGAGTTGCAGAAGTCGAGACCTGATGTCACGAATGCATTGACCAACTTAGATGTGGTATCCTTATCCAAACAAGCCGGAATTTTAGTAATGTTATGGAGCTGAAAATAGGCGGATTGGACTGTGGAGCTGATATGGTCGTCTAACGAGAGGTCGCTTTGGAATATGACAGCTACATTTCGAGCTGATTCAACTGGAGATATGCTGGCAAAGCCAATTGAGCGTCAGCCTTTCCAATTTGTGAATCACACGGGGTTTGCCCATAACTAGTAAGTTACTTTTACCGTCATTTAGTTTTAGAAAATTTGCTGCCATCCATTTGCGGATGTCATCAAAACATGCAGTAAGTGAGTTGAGATATGTACTAATTACTTATACCTATACTCAGATGTTGGATGTTGCTCACACATGGCATAGTAAAACTTGCATTGCTAACTTCATCAGAGAACCGTTCAAACACATCGATTAGAATCATAATATCACTAATGATAAGACATTTAGAAAAGCGCCCTCAGAGAACTCAATCTCTTTCTAGGCGCCTTACACTTGCAGCAAATGAAACACAGTGGAATGGAAGTGGTATCATGCTTGATAAACAACAGGGACAACATGGTTCGGGGTGACATGCATATGGTCAGTGTGCAAGTGTGGTTACTTACCGCATGCAACAATGTCAGCATATGTAAGAACGTAAAGGACGAATCACAGCGACCGAGTAAATGCTGTCATGAATAGGTGCAATAAAAAAATTGTTCTTGTGCTCAAGTGAGGGGATGTTGTGACACATATCGGTTGTGAGTTCCAGGCTTAGGGAACATGCGAACTAAATGAATGGTCTCCAAAGGATTTGAGGTTTTTATGAGGTATAGGTAAACATTTAGTTTTCGAAAAGCTGGTGATATGATGCTTAGCCAGGTGCGGCAGTAAAACTAATAGGTAGGCTAGAGCAAAAGAATGAAGGGACTAATAGAGAGCCACAAAACCTTAAATTCGAGAAGTTGCCAGTGCAGGTCTGCGAGAAGTGGTGTGACGTGGCAACTGCCACGTGGGCATCAGAGAAACCTAGCTCCGAGTATTGCACCAGCTGTCAGGGCGTGATTGCACATGGGAGTATTCCAGCAAGCAGTAAGAATATATGACCCATCTAAAGTTTAAAGATGTCCCAACGATTGACTAATAGTTCAGGGGCAGTGAAAGACAGACCACGTAATGCATCCCCTAGTTACTTTTAAGTTCTCCTATACCTAGGTAAAAATTGGTTGGTTTGATGCTGGCAGATCGGCAAAGCCAGGAGCTGCTGTAATCGGCCGTGCATCTTTAATATCGATTCACCGCTATCTTGATGGAATGCTTGCTGTAGTCAGTGGAAGCCCTTATTTTTCTAACTTTGCAGTGCTGCTGCGATTCGATTTTGATTGTTGACAGGATTCCTCACTGTCGTATCACCATGGCTTAAGTACATTTAACAGTGCAGTTAGGCTACTCGTTTTTGCTCTGCACCAACAGCGCATATTTGGATTGGTAAATTTCATAGAAGCTGCCACAGTGGACAGTGGCTATGCTGCCACAATTCGCAGCTAAGCGACGTTGGATCTAAGATAACAGCTGTGCTACTTCCAATTTATTCAAATCTTGAATTTGAAATGGTTTCATCTCTATGAATAGGTTAGCTCTTTTTTCTAATTCATTCCAAGCTGTTCGCTGATGACATGGCATGCACATCCTATTCCCAGGAAACATTTATTATTCTAACTTATTTCTCAGCTGATATTAAAATTTTAAAATTTATCTACTCGGTCTTTTCTGTCTCAAACCCATTGGACGTCAGTTTGAGAGTTGAGTTTTTTAAGATTTTGCGTTTCATTACCTTATTTCCACGGTATTAGTAAGCATCGTTAGTAAATACAATATCGGCCGTCGTAATAATCGACGTCGGAATAATATGGGAAGAGGCTTTATCTTATTATTGTACGAAATATCACTCCTTAAAGAAACTGATAATGACGAGTCCTTGAAAGTTCAGAGCGTTATAAGACATAAGATAGTACCTTAATGTTGTGCCCAGTAAAATCAGAAGCAATTTTTCATCTCTAGCCGGATATCGAGCTTCCAGATTTTAACTCTTAAACCATAGTGCGTACTTACGCAGTATTTGACTCGAAATCTGAAGTTTGTAATCTGTTAATTGTTAGTTTTTTGTAATCTGTTTGTAATCTGTTATAATCTGATAGTCTGATTAAGTCGCTGTTTGCAGCCGTATATGACCCCCTGCGTTACTTGCTGCTGATCAATGTTTATACGAGTCAGTTAAATTAAATATTTCTGATAGTTTGTTTCTCATGTAAGCATCGCTCTGCCTTAAGGTACTCATAGTCGCACGATAATAACATTAAAATTGTGCTTATTGCTACTGTTCCATCACTGTCACATTAGCATATCCCTAACCCCTGCATTCGCTAATTTGTTGCGTATTGAGAGGACAGACTTTTCCTCACAAACTTCCCTAATTTTGGTTATACAAGGTATCAAAATTCGCAAATGTTTGGCTGAGGATCTATCTAAAACCAATGCTTGGTGTTTCAAGCAGTTTCTTTGTTGTTGAACCACTCAGTATTGCGTTCCATGCAGATCACCGACGATCGCACGATCACGAACAATCTCAGACGAGAAGTAATGAGTTCGTCTTCGTTCGTTGCTTTCCAAGCGCAGTTTTTAATCAATAGCATTGAGTATAGACGAACACCACTGTTCAAGGTTTGACCCTTTTGATGCTAAACAAGTCAAGCGTTGTGTGTGGTTTCCACGTTCTAATAGGATTTAGCCGGAGACACAGAGCTCTTCATGTGCTAAGCTCACCCTAGTCTTTATCAAAACCTGTGACCCTCGAACCTTGTATTATGGCTTGGTACTTGCAGGAGTAGTATTTACGTACGAAGGTAGGCCGACCGTAGGGAAACACACCCTCACCGACGACCGCCAATAACTTATTATAAAACTGTTATATCCATCCTGTACAGATGCGTATTCGACATGGCCGGACCACTAAATGCGTTAAATGAAAGTCATCTTATACACCAGTTGGCACATGTCCAAGAGCTCAATCAGCTCGAATGACTTGGCAAACTCATTAGGCACAGCTGACTCTCTCTCCAATGGCATCTTCTTAAATGTGTAATTGGCCGTCGATCGGTACCTAGCCGTTACAATATCGTTCAAAATTGAGTATAAGTCATAATCAGGCTGATTCAACTATACACTGCTTAAATAAACTACCGAGTTATTCAAAGAATAGTCTTATGTGGGCAAAGAGCAAGGTATAGAATTTCTTAAGACTGATTGCATAGCCTAGCTATATTCTCGCCTCCAGGCACTAAGAGGAACTAGGCTTTGTTACCAGTTGCAAAACTTTCTTCAGAAAAGCAAGGTTCTTGAAAGTTACAAATATGGAAACCGATCAAGCTAAAATCAGTTTAAATCGTGTGTTTTTATGGGTGCTTCTAAAATGAAGTTTGGCTCTTGTGAATTTATTAACTTTTTATTTTCCTAAATCTGTCAACCTTTCATCATGCCGTCATTTGCCAGAGCCATAATTGATTTGATTTTCCCAATCTGTTTGGGCTGCAACTGTTGATTCGTCGACTGCTAGCTCTACAGTACACCCATGGACCATTCGCTTGTCTGGCCAGGGCTATCGCAGGATTATCAGGCTGTAGCTTCACTGACCCTTTTAGGATACCGTAGTAGCTGCCTCATAGTGCTTCGTATTTTTCCATCTTAGACATAACTAAATGTGGTTACTGCTTCAAAGGGTCTTAAATATCTCAAAGACAGCCAACTTGTTACTTCCTTGTAATTCCCGGATTCAGCTCGCATCAACACACTCTCTGTCACTTGATCCCTACCGTGAATTACTCAAATACAGGAGTCATCAATCCTAATCTAACCTATGCGGCCATTCAACATTGTTCCCTTCGAACACTATATCAATATGTAATAACGCCAGTTTTAGGCGATGTTACTGTTTGGTAAAAACTAGACCAGCTTGCTTTGAAGAAGACCTGGCTAAATATACGAAAAAAATCAACCGTAACCGATGCCAAGCATCCCGAGCTTTTCTTCTTCAATCAACTTAAGTAAATCTAGACGGTGAGTCGAACTGCCGTTTTCGCTCGCTCCCCAAAAATTTCGAATTGCATGCAGTCTCCTTAAACCAATCTTTCGAATCTCCAGTTTGGGGTTCCTTATTAATCAGCCAATAGCATCAGTAACATATAATTCCAGTTGAAAGGTTGTACTTTATTGCATAAGTCTCTTGTCTGATTCAAGTTCTCTGTAACGTGACGTCGTCTCTTTTTAATCTATGCCATTAGAGTTTTGGTTTTACTATGAAATACTGAATAAAGGGGCATGTGTTCTGAATAACGGAGTATCCAATGAAAATGTTAAGAATTGTTACATAAACTAATTATAAATTCAGTCACAAATTTTAGTGGTTGTCAGATGACTGGAACATGGTCAATAAAATTGTTATCTAAAACCTAAATACCTCGTTAAAAACTCAATTTCTTTGGACACCGTGCATATAGTTCGTATGTCCCCAAAGCCTGGAACTCTCTTCCGACCTGCGTCAGAACATCCCTACCCTGACCACATTTACAAAGAACTAAAGAAAACTATTTAGGACAGCATTTAGTGGATCCCTGTGATTCTTCCTTCATGTGCTTATGCGTGCTGACACTGTGCATGCTGCCACTAACCACATTTGCATGCTGACCCTGTGCATGTCACCCTTATAATTTAATGTAATGTAATGTATCTCCATCAGTAACTCCACAAAGTCATAAAGGCCACGTGGGTGTTACGCAAGAGAGTTTTGTATAGCCCACTCACAGCCTAAGCGGCTTTCGGTACGCATTCGGTAGCCAACAGACTTTGTCTCACGCAACAAAGAGAAAGTGGGAAGCATAGCAGAGTTAGGAGAGCAGTTGAGGTAGTGAGTAGCATAGAAGTAGCAGTTCAGGACCGCTGAAAAAGATTCATTTTGCTTGTATATCAAGCATGATATTACTCACCATTCAATTGAGTTTCTCTTTGCAGCAAATGTAAAGCGCCTAGAGAGAGATTGAGTTCTCTGAGGGTACTTTATCAAGTGCATTACTATTAGTATTAATAATATTATTGTTTAAACCGGAAGTATCATCTAGCGCAACAACAAAAAATTTCTTTGAAATAACAGCCGGAACTGAGGTTTTCTGGTGAACTCTGCGAATATAAGCTACTCAGTCCTAAACGGACACTCAGAAAATAACTTTGGAAAATGGCAAAACATAAAACTTTCCCGGAAATGACATGCCCCTCGAGATCAAATGTCCACTCGTAGTATAACAAGATCATAAAAAAGTCAACCCCCTATCGGCTGTGGCCTAGTCAGGCCTCAGCTTCGCCAGCCCAGAATATAGTAACAGGCCGCAAACGGCATTCCAAGGCCCACTCCTTATTTACTTGGCAGAAACATGTTTACATTGGTATGTTTACATCGGATCACAAACCGGAAGTTACTATCGCTCGGCCAGTAGACGATAACTAGGGATAATATATTGAGAATTTACTGCTACCGTGGCCGCCGTAACTAAGGAGTCCATTGCCACGGCACAACATGAATCCTGGGGCATCTGATCAAGTTCCTGTAGCAGCCATAGCGAACGTGGCAACGGCAGCCAGTGGTCCTTTGTAGGCAGCCGGTCAGCATGGTGACTTCGATGGAACTAGCAAGTCGTTTACCGGAAGCCAGTCTGAAAGTGTTGATGCATTTCTATTCAAAGAAATTTAGGTGATTTCAATTTCTCATTTATTTCGTTAATAGTTTGATATTTTTATTGGCGAATGCTGGTGAGCCGCCCGGCTGTAGCCTGGATTGACGGCCTTCGGTATGAGACCAATCACAGATATATTCTGCTTAGGCTGTATAAGGATCTTGTTAGGTTGACCTATTTATAATTGTGCTTCGATGTGCCTTGCACGAAGAACGCCAGCACAGAACCAACACCAACAGTTTACTCTTCTACAGAGCAGAGGGAGCACGACTTCACTCGTCCCTCTCTCCCCACTGAATCCCCCTCCTCGCCCACGGCTGTTTTGGCCGACCCCGATGGTGAGTCCACCATCTAACTGTGGTTACCGGCCTGTCCAAACCGCACCACAGGCGGACCACAGCTATGCACCACTGGTGATGCTCCTGACAGCTGTTTAAGGAAGGAGCTTTACCGGCCTGCATATACTCAGACCACACGCTCCCTTGACCTTAAGGTTACAAGTTTCCAGCTGCAATGCGAGTAGAGCACTGTACCATCGTTGCAAACTCCCTTGTCCCCTGACATACAGATCAGTCCATGACGTAGTCGGAGAACCAATGTGGGTGCTGCAGTTCCGACCGCATGCGAAGCTGGTGGCCGCCCCTTTCCTCTGTCCCAGCATGCTCATCATCTCCGCCTCTTATCTAGGAGGGTGCTGGCAGCTGAGCCGGTAATACTGGCTCAGCGTCCGGAACTAACCTGACGTCCGACACATGTCTTCGGATTCCGTTCACCTCCACACCAAGGCCGTGAGTCCCCGAGGTCACAATCCCTTCCGGCCATTCTGATGTACACCGCGCATCGGCTGGTTTCACAAAAAAACCTTTGGCACGATGTGTATTAAATGGCAGATTGGGCGTTGCAGTGCTGTATCTTCTTTGGCTGGAGCTGGCACGGCCATTCATATGTAAATAACCGCCTGTGAGGCACGGTTTCGCCCTTTATCCCCTCCGTCGGCGCCGAACTGTACCAGTACACCATATCTAGTATTCCTCTACCGGTGAGAGCTGCCATGCCCTTGATAGTCCGATGCATGCGTTCGACGATGCCGTTGCCTCTCGGTCGGTAAGCACACCGGTAGACGGTCTCAACGCCCCAGCGTTCGCAGAGACGCCGAATTGCCTCAGATCGGAACGAGGCGCTGTTGTCCATCAGAAGCTGCGTGGGTGGACCTCTCTCTCGAAAGATTTGCTCCAGCACTCTGGTGATAAGGTGCACCTCTTCGCTAGGAATGGGCCGCCATAGCGTAAATCTGCTGGGCCCACAATCCACCAGCGTCAGATATTTTTCATTGCGGTAGTGCGTGACATCTATCGCAAGACGAGACCAGGGTTCGGTGACGTCAAGACTGCCTCGCTGCCACGAAATCGGCGACGGATCCACTGATCTGCAGCGAAGACAGGAACGAACAATTCGTTCTACATCGGTTCTGCGGATGTTCGCATTAGGGTGACATAGCCTCGCCAGGTATAGCGTCCTGTCGACGCCCAGGTGGTGCATATTGTGGAATTGCTTGAGATCGATATTGGGAGCCGCCAAACTGACCTCGGGAGCCACGGCACCGGTACAGCAAGTCGTGAACTTCAACCACCTTTGCGGTACTCGCGTCAGCTGGTCCGCTTTATTCTCCGGCGACCTTATTAGGCTGACAGTCGTCTCCAGATTGCACTCCGTTATAATATCTCGGAATAGGCCCAATCGTCGTCGAGTTATCGCCTCTCCCATGCCGGTCCTCACGGGTTTATCCCCATCGATCAATGACTTCAGCCAACCAAACACCGAAGTTGAATCAGTCACGATTTGGACTTTCTGAAGTCCCCAAGCAATAGTGATGTTAAGGCCTTTGATGACGGCTTCTAGCTCGGCGGTGTTTATATGCGAAGTATCGTCCGGCTTTTAGGCTTGAAATTAAAGGATTAGCTTGTAATAATCACAATACTAATAATGTGATGCTTGCTAAAGCACCCTCAGAGAATTCAATCTCTTTCTCGGCGCTTAACGTTTTCTGGAAAGGAAACATGATTGAATAGTGATTGGCATCATGCTTGACAAACGACATTAAAAGCATGGATAGGGTAACGAACACATGGTCAGCATGCAGGTGGGTTAGTGGCAGCATGAACAGTTTCGAAACGCATGGGCGCATAAAGGACGGATCACAGGACCCGCTAAATGCTGTCGTAAATAGGTGCGTTTTCAATTGGTTTTTCTATAGTGTCAAGCCGTGACGCACGTCAGAAGTTGGTTCCGTGCTTTGGGAGCAGACAAATTAAATGTGCTGTCTCCAAGGGACGAGGTTTGTAAGAGGTATAGGTAAGCGGTTAATTTTCGAAAAGAAGGTGCTGCGAAGCTTGGCTTGGTGGAGAAATAGGTCTGATAGGTAGGCTGGAGCAAATGAATGAACGACATAAAAGTGAAAGACAAAACCTTGAATTCGATGCATTGCTTGACTGGTAGCCAGTGCAGGTCATCAAGAAGTGTTGTGATTTGGCAACTGTGAGGCTCAGAACATAAAAGCCTAGCTGCCGAGTTATGCATCAGCTGTAAGCACCTGATTGCACATGCCGGTAGGCCAGCAATCAGTGTTACAGAAGTCAAGACCGGATGTCACAAATGCATGGATCAACCTAAAAGTAGTATCCCTATCGAAACCAACCTGAATGTTAGCATTGTTATGTAGCTGAAAGCAGGCAGACTTGATTTTGGACTTGGCGTGTTCGTCTAATGAACGGTCACTTTGGAACACGATATCTAGATTGCATGTAGATTCAGCAGAAGATATTCTGGCAAAGCCATTTTCGAGAGTTATTTTGTTTCAATATCTGAATCACATTTGGTTTAACCATAACTAGTAAGTTGGTTTTTACCATCATTCTATTTAAGCAAGTTTTTTGCCATCAATATGTGGATGTCATTAATACCTTCAGCAAGAAAGTTCAGGGAATTTAAGGTGCTCGAAGGGTGCGATGTATCAAAGCAAAGGTACTACTCAGTGTGATCTGCATAGAAGTGAGAGCCTAGGTTTCGCAAGGCAATCACACCCGCTAGAGGGAGAGTATAATCTATGAAAAAAACCGGACATAGCACCGAGCCCTGCGGTACTTGAGCTTATAGCAAGGTTTGAAGTTTCAATGTATGAATTGAGCTGGTCTGCCACAACTGGTTCCAGTGTCTTTGATAGCAATGGTAGAATGTAGGCTGGGAGGTAGTTTCTCAAATTCTCTTGGTCTAGTGTAGCGGTCTTGAGAGGTGGCCTGACAACAGCTTTTTTGAAAGGTGCTGGGAAACGACCTGAGGCCAATTACATATTAATAATTTTAGCTATTCATAGTACATTAGATCAATGCAAATTAGTTGCAGGATATTGTGAATATGGTCCAAATGACTTGTTGTCTTCTTTGGTTGGGTATGAACTTCACGACGCGATCGCTACTGACTTGCTTGAATGTAGACATTGAGGTGCTGCAAGGAATGGAGGGACACCATTACGGGGGATGCTACCATCTCAGGAATAAACTCCCTGATCTTATCTATCTTCTCCACAAAGAATCTAGAGCACAGATCAGCTAGATCATCACGTGGTCACCGGGTAAGGAGCTAACCGGAGAGCGGTTGAGAAGATTTTTGATCGTCGAAATTAGCATTTTCGGATTGTGCATCTGTGATTCACCAATTTTTTTTAGAAGCTAGACTTGGCCTTTGCTGGAATCAATTGGTAAGACCTACAGTAGTCCTCGAATGTCTGTCAATGGACAGTCATTAATCATTGTGTGTGCTTTTTCAAGCTTTCTATTAGTAAGCCTAGCTAGTGTAATGTCTGCGGTAAACCGTGGGCCGTCTGGCCGAGGGCCCACTAGGTGCCTTGTCAGAGGTACAAACTCATCGAGCTTGACAGCTCGTGTCGTGTTGTAGCTATCTACCAATGATGACAGATCGGAGGTGGGACTGGGAAGCAGAGGGCAGGCAGATGTTCTCCCAGGAGTAGCATGTCATGAGTATTGAGGTTTCGTGATTCCCGTGTGATTTTAGAGGAGGAGGTGGGCACACAGAGTAAACTGGCTTATATCTGCATGTGGTCAAATAAGCAGGATTTGGTAATAATTGCTGATGGAAAAGTGCAGGTGTATGAGAAAACTTGGTCGAGTCTGTGAGCTTTGATCTGAATAGGGCCATGCACATGAAGCCCTGGAGACGATGAGTCAGTCGATGCACAAAATTGGTGCTAAAGACGTCAAAACAGTTATCAAAGTGAATTTTGGATACACCCATAATGCGGGAGATTCGATTTCTTCCATGCAGAATCGAAATGAGATCGAAGAAATCTGACATAAAGGATGATTTGGTACCCGCTGGGCGATAGACTGCTGCCACCATCGGTAGATTGTTTTAGGGTGAGGTCAAGACAATCGATTCTGACGATTGCATCGAGGGTACGGCAAATGGCTCTAAGTTAAATTTCGAGCGCACGATAACAGCAACTCCACCTCCAGTTTTGATTGCTCTAGGGGTGTGAAATATTGAGAAACCAGTTGGGGTAACGTATTTAATGGTCGAGCAGTATCAATTTTAGCTAAGTTTCAGTTGAGGTGAGCAGGTCGAGACCATTTTCAAAAATAAGGTGTTTTACAAGGGGTTTTATAGCACATTGAGCAAGGTATTCAGAGGCAAGTGTTAGGTTCGGCCGCTGGGGTTCTATCAGGCCTGATGACTATTATGTTAGAGAGACTCACAGTGACGCACGTGGGGAGCGTGCTGAGCGGTTCGATACAATGCTAGGAATACCAGATGAGCGTGTACTCAGCTAGCAGTTTCTGCCAAATGAGCAGCATCTAAACTGGCGGCTCAGGCCACCACGGTGGCTCCGGGATATTTTCTTTTTTCAACGCATTATTCATGAGTCTAAGCAACACCATTAACATCTAGGAATGCATTCGATCTACGATGACTAAGTAATAATGGCTGGGCACGATCATAATTAGCATGCAGGTTACCAGCTGCCGGCGTAGCTAAGGCTACTGCATTGGGCATGAGACCCGGCACCCTGAAGCGATAAGCGTTTAGATATCCATAGGCACGTAATTTCCAACGTGATACGGTCGAATAACAAACCGAATAACGTTAAACAGGTCATAGCTTTATTGTTTCCACGTACGATGTTCGCAAGAACTGCGATTTTAGTAAGAATTCTGCCAGACACAACGAAGGTGGTTCAGATCATATCTCAGTGGGAGACTCGAGAGAATTGACGTGAATAGACCAAGATCATCCGAGTTACCTCTGAAATATGGAGTACCTCAGGGCTCCGTGCTAGGTCTGGTTCTTTTCACGGTTTATACTTTCCCTCTTGCTGATGTGATTGCCAAGCACAATCCAGGCTTTCAATTCTATGCGGATGGCACTCAGTTGTACCTTTGCTTTTATCCCTCCCAGCTTTCGAGCGCCTCAAATTCTCTCAACTCACTTGCTGCACGTAGTAACGAAATCCGCACATGTATGGCAACAAATTTTTTAAAACTCAACGATGATAAAACTAACTTACTAGTTGCGGGAAAACACAGTGTAAATCCGAAATTTGAAAGGCTGGCGGTCAAAATTGGCTCTGCTAGCATATCTACATTTGCTTCAGCTCGAAATACAGGTGTCATGAAATAAAGTAACCTTTCGCTAGGCTACCACATCAGCTCCACAGTCAAATATGCATACTTTCAGCTACATAGCGTTGCTAAAATTTGGCCATATTTAGATAAGGATACCACGTCTACATTGGCCAATGCATTTGTGACATCCCGACTTGACTTATGTAACTCGCCGCTTGCTGGCCTACCAGCCCGTGCAATCAGACGATTACAGCTTGTCCGAAACTCTGCAGCTAGGTTGGTCTGCCGTGAACGTCCCAGTTGCCACATCACATCACTTCTCGCCGACCTTCACTGGCAACTAGTCAAGCAACGGATCGACTTCAAAGTTTTTTCGCTCACTTATAGGTCACTTCATTCTGTGGCTCCAGCCTATCTCTCAGTTGCACTCCCCCACCAGGCCAAGCATCGTACCCTACGCATTTCGGAATCCAAAAGTCTGCCAATACCTCGTACAAACCTCAAATCCTTTGGAGAACAAGCATTTAGTTCGTATGCTCTCAAAGCCTGGAACTCCTTCCCGACTTGCGTCCGAACACCCCCTGAATTGACCCCATTTAAATGAACTTAAAAACACAACTGTTTACGACAGCATTTAGTGGGTCCCTGTGTATTGTCCTCGATGTGCCTATGGGAGCTGATACTGTGCATGCTGCCACTAACCAAATTTGCACGCTTACCCAGTCACCCCTAACCACGTTGTTCATGTTGTTTGTCAAGCATGATTTTACTCACGATTCAATCGCGTTTCCCTTTACAGCAAATGTAAAGCGACTAGGAAGAGATTGAGTTCTCGGTGGGGGCTTAATCAAGTGCATTATTATTATTATTATTATTATTATTATTATTATTATAAGGTATGTCAGCCAGCTCAAAGTCATCGGGACGAGAAGGGTACAACATATATCGCTATAAAGAAGATGCATAGTCACCATAATTAAGTTTGGATTGCAGCGAACAGACATTAAGATCTCTCGATCATCTTGTAGCCGTATCGTGCGAAATATGACATCACAGCACTTCAAATGTTCAGCCTACAATCATTCACCTGGCATTTAGTATGGATCTGCTATTGTGATAACGCTGGTGGTGCTGATCAAAGCTGCTGAAATCTCAGAGTACGAGAAAACAGCTTGTTCATTCTCTGTGCAGAAATCTATAACATCTACAGTTTTCGCAATAGCAAACTAGAACGATTTGTGACAATAAATTGCGGATTTGATAAGCTTAGCATTATCTAACCTTTTTCATCTTAAGTCGTCAGTAATGGCTAGGTTTTCGAGACCTGTTTTCTTTCAGCTGCCATTTCCATGGTGTCTAGTAAATCAGAATCAGTCAAATCCGAATTACTTGCCCGTCTATATGTATATCGAGTTACCTTATTTTGACTTAAAGCTTACAAAAGGTGTGTACCTGAGCAAAATTTGACTCCCAGTCACCACTTACGCGACGCACAAGGTAGACGAGCTGAGCTGCAACGTTTGTCACCAACTGTCACCACACTCTGATTGCAGAGGCCTGCAGTCCAGTAATCTTTGAGTTAATGAAGACGAGGAGACAGAAGGATACGAGTGCATGGAAATTAAGATGCAGTGTTTTGTCTAAGTAAGCCCGAATCTTAGCAATGCTATGGAACTAAAATTAGCCGTAGATGACTGCAGAGCTGATGTTCCTAAGTGACCCTTTGTTGGTGACCACATCAGCTCCACAATTAAGTCTGCCTACTTTCAGCTACATAACGTTGCTAAAACTCGGGCTTGTTGAGATAGGAATACCGCATCCAAATTGGTCCATGCATTTGTGACATGCCGTCTTGGCTTCTGTAACTCTGCTTGCTGGCCTACCGGCGTCTGCAATCTGACGCTTACAGCTGCTGCAAAACTCTGCAGATAAGCTTGTCTGACGTAAGCGTCAGAGCTGTCACATCGCTCTGGTTCTCACTGACCTTCACTGGCTACCAGTTAAGCAGCGGATCGACTTCAAGGTTTTGTCTCTCACTTTTAGATCTCTTTATACTTTGGCGCCAGCCTACCCATTAGATCTACTTCCCCACCAGGCCATGCATCGCACCGCCTACTTTTCGGAAATTAACTGTTGACCAGTACCTCGTACAAAAATCAAACTCTTTAGAGACCGTAGTTTTAGTTCATAAGCTCCTGAAGCCTGGAACTCACTCCCAACTTGTGTCACGACATCCCCTGATTTTAACACTTTTAACACTGATTTGATACTTAAAAAGAAATCAAAAACGCACCTATTTATAACATCAGTTTTTGGGTTCCAGTGATTCGTTCTTCTTGTGCTCATGCGTGCTGACACTGTAGCGTACTACCACTAACCAGACTTGCATGCTGACCCTGTGCATGTCACCCTAACCATGTTATTCATGTTGTTTATCAAGCATGGTACCCCTCAATATTCTATCGTGGTTCCTTTGCAGCAAATATAAAGCGCCTTGAAAGATATTTAGTTCTCTGAGGGCGTTTTATCGTATGCATTGCTTTCGAACAGGATTATTAGATTTCGTGCCTATTCAATCTGAGATGGGCATAATGAGCAAATTTCAAGCATTTGGCTTATAAATTTCGGGATAACACATGCTACACCTACAAGTAATCAGTTAGTCCTACCATCAGTTAATTTAAGAAATTTTGGTGCCATCCCAGCAATGATGTCACCAATACAAGCTGCAAAGTAGTTGAAGGAATTTGACATGATGGATGGTAGGGAGGAATCAAAGCCTTGTTGAACTTGAGTGCCGTTTGCATAGACGTGAAGGCTTATGCTGCGCCTGCAATTACATCAGCAAGAGGGCGAGTATAAGCATGAAAAGAACCGGAGGAAGTACCTAGCCCAGAGCGGGACCCATGCTTCAGTGTTTGAGAGCACTGATGACCCAAGCGATAGAATGCTTATGCAAGACTTTAAGAAGTCGCAGACGAAACCACTGAAAATATGTTTGGCCCTGCCATGGTATTTGCAAACGTTGAGGGCGCGTGAAGAAGACCGCAAACCTTAAATTACGTTCTAGTGTGTAAATTAAATTAATGGCACTTCACGTGTGTAAATCCGTGAGCAGCATGCATAGAGTGTAAGCACGAACATATGCAGTAAGAAAAAATCACAAAGACCCGCCAAATGCTGTAATAGCAGGGCCATTTTCAACTTTTTTAATGACCTCATGTCAGGGGACGTCGTGGCGTGCATTAGCAGAGAATTACAGGCTTTGGGTGCATAATCACTTAAGGCTTAAGGTCACTAAAGGTCAACAACGGCTTAGAGCTTCGTACCAGATATTGCTATTCGATTCGAGTCAGAATTACGGTCTTTACGATTCTTTGGCGTGGTGGCGGAGTAGTTCGGACATGTAGGCTGCATCCAGAGAATGATTGGACCTAAAAACAATTAACAGAACGAAGTTGATACGCTGCTTAATCTGGACCTTGTGCGCCTCGGCGAGAAACGGTGAGTGATTTGGCAACTGCGACACTCACGACAGAGCGGCCTAGCTGCAAGCTTGAGCACCAACTTGCAGCAACTCCTTCACAAATCAAAGCTCAACGGTCTCTAAATTGAAGACATCCATTGATCAGGTAGCAAGGAGAAATCAATATAGCTGATACAAAATCTTTGTTACTGCATTCAGAAGACTTTCAGCGTACCAAATTGTAAGCATTGATAAAGCTTACGATACTGCTGTAAAAAAGGTGGCAAAAATACACTGTACGCTTCAGTCAGTGTGAGGTGGATGTTTTTATTCTTCCCGAGATTAAAATAGGATCTCAGTTTGGTTCGATAATTATCAAATACCTAATAGCTTGAAATCAAAATTATTTGGTTCTATTTAGGTCGTGAAAATATTTATTCCCCCCTCCCTCGCCCCTTAAATGATTGAGGACTGACAAATACTATGGAACCACAGGAATCCTAAAATAGAACCAACTGTTTCATTTGAACAGCTTAATGCGAATGTACTCAGTAAAATTGCCCAAAAATATATTAAGTTCTCTGAGGGCGCTATATCAAATGTATTTTAAGAATGTGAATGATATGATTCATTTGTTTAAGACCTTAAGAGAACTTAATCTCTTTTCAGGCGCTTCACACATGCCACGTTGCTCTAGCCCACGACCTCGGTCAGACCTTAATATAATTCATTTCATTTATATGATCATGTATCATTTATTATATTTATCAGTTATCATTCCTAGTCGGGGTGAGCATCTTAACCGCTATTGTTACGCTAACTTTTTACTAATGGTTTCAAGACGCGACTAAAAAAGCACTCAAATAAAGAGGACTCTTTTATCTATCACAGCTTAGATATGATTTTAAAGTTTCATATGGGACTTATAAATCATATTACTCACCATTCAATCGCGTTTCCCCTTGCAGCAAATGTAAGGCACCTAGTAAGTGTTTGAGTTCTCTGAGGGTGCTGTATCAAGTGCATTATTATTAACATTATTATTATTCTAAAGGTTCCTGGGAAGGATTCCATTTTTAACCGCTCAAATTAAAATCTCGTGGTTATGAGTAATAGAAAAATGGTGTTTTCATCAAATTCTTTATCGCTTCTTGCAAAATCCAGTCATACTGATTACTGCTGTCGTTGCAAAACAAAACTTCACTATTTAACATTCGTCTAACAGCGAAAAGAAGAGGATATCTGTAAGCGGATGTGCTACCTACGCTGGTAGTGTCCTCCTCCATCTAAATTCAAAAATCTGCTGTTTATTGTTATTGTTACAAAAAAACTATATCCATGTATTTGCAACCATATATTTTCATTAAATGTATGCTTAATTTCCGTTTTTAAGTTCCAATATGTACACCAGCCTAGTCAATATTACTTCAAGCATTGAACGTTTTCTTTGTTTGAAGTATCTCAGCAACTTTCACTGTTAAAGGTCTTCTGCAGTCGTATTTATTTGTGGTCAATTGTGCTTTAGGTACAAATAGTAAATTTAGGTAGGCCTTAAACGATGCTTCAACTAGCTCAGTGCTATCTCATTAAACCTCTTAAAATTTCAACCTACGCAAAAAGCTTCGTATAGTTCAGTTAGTATACGGTTAGCTGATTATCTCCTGCATATTTGCAATGCTTGGAATTTCTTAGTACTTCAAAATTCTAAGACTCGGTAGAGTGTTTTGAAGAAAGGTCGGCAAGATCGAGCTCATGATAAGAGTTCTATTAAAAATGGCAGGTGGAACTTTCACTTTCTGATTTCATCTTGAGCCGAGCATAGCATCCTACTCTTCAACATAAAAATTCTTATAATAAGGGTACTGAGTGGGGATGTTATTCTCCAGATAATTGGTACGCTTATTTAAATTTAGCGCATTTTTTTGATCAAATTTCTCCAAAGCATGTGGTTTTTCAATTAAGCATCTCAAAACCAGACCACGGAAACCTCATTGGCCAATAGAGTACGCTTTCACATTTGTAATTAAATAACATTTTAATGATCAATACAGGTGTGTCAGGAAGAATGAAGATGCTTAGTTTAAGATTTCATTATTAAACTTCAACTCACTTCTCTTTTGTGTAGTGAACGACACAACCAAACTAGCTCTTAACCAGACTAGCTGTCATATCACCTGCACATCGGTCGAAATAATAGACTTTAGCTAGGTCCCTTCTTTTGAATAACTACTTACTGAGGTAGCAGGTGCCATAATCATTAAATTCTTGTGTGACTATATCCATGTTGATAAAATCTACCTAGGAGATTTACATTCACCAAGCTTTTTGAAACTTTATTTTCTATTTATTTTCTTGTTGAAATTTATTATTTTATAATGAAATTAGTTATAATAACAAAGCCACATTTGATTCAGCACCCTCGGTGAACTCAATCTCTTTCTAGGCACTTTACACTTTTAGCAAAAGAAACACGATTGAATGGTTAGTGGTATCACGCTTGATAAACAACTAGAATAACATAGGGGTGACATGCACAGGCTCGGCATGCAGGTTTGGTTAGTGGCGCATGCACAGGGTCAGGTCGCATAAGCACATAAATAATATTAATATTAATAACACTCTTAATAAAGCCCCCTCAGAGAGTTCATTGTCTTCCTTTGCGCTCTACATTTGCAGCAAACGAAACACTATCGAATAGTTAGAGGTAGCATGTTCGATCAACAACAACAGTAAAATGGTTAAGGATAATATGCTCAAGTTAAGCATGCGAATGTTGTTTGTTGAAGCATGCACAGTGTCCACACGCATGATCACACAAAGGACGAATCGCAGGGACTCCAAGTGCTGTGATAAGTTGTTAGTTTTTTTCAAATGTGGTCCGGTCATGAGACGTCACGACGCAACTTGGGAGTCAGTTTCAGGCTGTGGTACCATACGAACTAAAACCACGGTCGCTAAAGGATTCGAGACTTGTACCAGGTTTGAGTAAACAGTTAGATTCCGAGAAGCTGCTGCACGATGGCAGCCTAGTGGATGATTAGATTCATTACGGAGGCTGGAGCCAAAGGATGAAGGGACCTAAAAGTTAGTGACAATACCTCGAAGCTAATGAGTAATTGAGTAAGTACTTGAGAGTAGATAATCTGACGTTCTAGAGGGCTGGGAGGGATCAAAGGAAAGGTACAACTGAGTGACATCTACATTGAAGTGACAGCCTAGATTGCGCTCGACAATCTCATCGGCGATAGAGAGGACAAACAGCAAAAACAACGTAACTAAGCACACATACTTGAGGTACCCCGCATTTTAGAGGTTTCTCTGATGACTTTTGTCATTGCACATCAATACTCTCAAGTATCGCAACGAGATGGAACCTGGACCTTAGCCATGCAGTGTCAGTGATGCTTAGGCAAGACGACAGGCACTCAAAAAGAACTTGGCGATCAATGGTATCAAAAGTTACCAAAATTTCAAGCAAAACAAACAGCCAGACTCAATCGGAGTCTAAATTATTAAGGTCGTTATGCACCCGAAGAAAATGCCACTCTAGTGAGTTATTAGCTCTAAAACTAGACTGAAACTTGCTAGCAAGGTTTGAAGTTTTGATAACTGAGTTTGTCTCGTCGGCCTTGACTCGTTCCGGAATCTTTTATAGGAGCAGCACAAGAAAGACTGTGCGGAAGTTTCTCAAGTCCTCTTGGTCTTGAGTTGCTTTCTTGAGTTTTGGCATGACTACAGCCTTTTTGAAAGGTGCTGGTACATGCCCTGAGCCTAATGACATATCGCTGACGATGGCTATCCATGGCTGCAGCAGTTTAATGCACTGCAGCAGAATGGCTGTCGGAATATGGTTTAGCGAGCTAGTGTCTTCGGCGATTTACCTTATTTTTTATATTATAATTGGAATACTAACTTCTGGACAAGGTCACTAGTGACCTACTTGAATATGGACATTGAGGTCCTGGATGGAATAAAAGGACAGGAATTCGGTGATTATGCTGCCATCTTACTTATTAACTCCCTGATCCTTCCAATTTTATCGGAAAAAAAGCTGGAGAAGCGATAAGCTAGATCATCACACGGAAGCACGCGCGATGTATGGAGTTAACCTGGGAGTGGTTAAGATTTTGAATCGTTAAAATCAGCAATTGTGGATATTCCAGCTTTAATTCGACATCGTTTTGTATAGAAGCTCGACTTGGGCTTTGTTATGATCAATTGTTATGATTTAAGGGAGACCTCGTATGCCTGTCCATGGACAGTCAGTCCCGATCTTGTGGACGTGTCGTCAAGCTTTCGCTTAGTAGACTTGACGAATTTAATGTCTGTGTAAACCAGACCGACGTCTGGGCGAGGGAGCACAGTAGGCTTAGTCAGACGTGCAAGCTCGTCGATCAGTCAGTTAGTGTCACTTCTTTGCAATCTACAAACGATAACAGATTGGGTGGAGGATTTTGCGGCAGGCCAGAAGCAGGAATTCTCGAACGGAGAGCATCGATGTCAAGTGTCTTGAGGTTTTGCGATTCACATGTGACTTTAGATGAGGAGGAGGATGGCACACACTGTAGAGTGAATGTGAAGTTGCATCTATTCAAATAAGCAGGATGTATTAGGAATTCGAGATGACCGACGGCAGCTGTATGCGTAAATTCGGCCGACAGTATGATCCTTGATGAGAGTAGAACGATGCACATGAGCCACAGGAGAATGTGAGTCCGTCAGTGCATGAAATTCTGTGCTGAAAGCGTCAGAAAAGGTATGAAAATGAATGTCTAATCACCAATAACTATGAAAGATTTGTTTCCGGTACTAACAATTTAAATGACAAAAGACACATCAGAGATTAAGGAGGATTTAATACCTTTCGGGCGATCGAAAATTGCCACCATAGTAGCTTGTGTCCGGCGAAATCAATATGATATATATTTTAAAGACTGCTCCGTATGCACTGCAAATGGTTTGAAGTCGAATTTGGAGCGAGTAAGAACAGCAATTCCACCCCCAGTTGCGAATGATCTTGAGATTTGAAGGAAGGAGAAGCCAGTTGGGGTGCCGTCTTTAATTTTTGGGCAGTTTTAGCCAAGTTTCAGTCAACGCGAGCAAATCAAGACTTTTTTCAGAAATAAGCTCACTAATTACTTGGAGGTTATCGCACATTGAGCAAGGATTCAAAAGAGATGTAAAGTTGGGCCGCCGGAGTTATAACAGGCCTGACGGCAACTAAATTAGACAGAGATTGGCCGAAACGCTTGAGGGAGAACGTGCAGAGTGGTTCAAGAGAATCCTAGGAATACCAAACCTGCGGATAATCAGCTCGCAGCTCCATCCAAGCGAGTGGTGTCTTAGCTCTTAGCTCATGCCCCTGGCAATTGTTTTTCTTAAGAACAAAATGGCCGCAACCGTGATGACTGGTAATAACTCGACATACTTTTGATCCTAGTGCAACATGACGAAAATCGGTAACCTACCCGGCTACTAGCAAAGAAACCCCGACAGGCTTTTCGTTCTCTTTCACTCCTAAATCAATCAAACAGGCAGGCAGAGTTGCTATTGCTACACTCAAGTCCTTCAATTTCAAGCCATTTGAAGCCTCCGAGAAGTCGTCTTTCAAATCTACTGTTTCAAGTTCACTGGACATCATGCTACCAATAGTGGCAGTAGTCTAATTTCCTCCTGGTACTAAGTCCTCAATTATCTCATATTTCTCTTATTTCACTTCAATTTCTAGTTGTAAATTGATACTTCCTCGTTCCTGGGGATTTTAACATTCAGTTTTGATAACTTATCTGATACCTTCAGCATCACATTTCGTGAACTAATTGACTCTTTTTTACTCAGGCCTCATGTGCAAGACGCAACTCACGTCAAAACTCACATACTTGACAAAATATTCTCGTACTGATGCACAATACGATCACCAATTTTTATCAAACTCTGCTTATCGCTTATCTGAGCACTTACAGGTCTGATTTGGTGAACAGCGTGTGCCCTTCTCGTCAATTAAAATCACGTATGATTGGTGAATCCACGAGACCCTTGATATCGTTGTTGTCGGTGCGATAATATCTGCTTCATTTTTGCTGCTCTATCCCTAATCTCTAACCTGATGTCATTATTAGTTTACAATAAAAAAGACGATAGGTGACATGCTCGATGAGATTGGGCCTCTGACTAAGCGCAGTGTTCGCTCTGGCCCAGGCGGCCTACGTCTTACCACTGACGTTAAACTAGCTTGGTCTACTAAGCGGAAGCTTTAAAAAGCATAAGAATATCAGGACTGACTTCCGTCGACAGGCATACGAGGACTATTGTGTGTTTAATGCGTACCAATTTATCCTAGCAAACTCAAAGTCTAGCTTCTACAAAAACATTGTACCTGCGACCCCAGTGAAATCATGTCCCTCAACTCCATGCAGCACCTCAAGATCTACATTCAAGTACGCCACTAATGACCTTGTTTTCAACCTCGTATCCAAATCAAAAAGGCGAATAGTATTGTGGACAATATTCCCACTGTCCTGCTTCTACGATGCATAGATCTGCTGCCCGCCATGCATAAATACCGTCATAAATATATCATTAGCCTCATGTAATCTGCCCAACATCTTTCCAAAAGGCTGTAGTCCGGCCACTATTCAAGAAAGAAACACTGGGCCAAGAGAACTTGAAAAAACTTAGCCCTGACTTCCTTCCACCGTTGGCGAGATGACTGGTGCTCCAGAAGAACTTGATTATTGATGGTATCAAAAAGCTGCCGAAAGATCAAGCAAAAGATGCAGAGAGAATTAACCTAAGTTTGCATTCCTACGTAGGTCATTATACACCCGAAGCAATGCCGGCTATGTGTAGTGATTATCTTTAAAACTAGACTGGAACTTACTAGCTAGGTTCGACGTTTCCACTCAAGTTCATTCGGTCTGCATCAACTCGTTGCAGGGTTTTTCAATGATGATACTCTGCAGTCACTGGCGGACGGATGTAAAAGTGCTTTATTGTCAGTGGTGCAAATACCTCATGGCAATCTTAAAAGAAATGCCAGCTAATCGAACAGCCTCTTTTTGCAGTGGTAGAAGAGCATTTGTTGCTATATCAACCGCTTGCAGCTGTGATAAAGGATCGCCCACGACAGGATTCGAACCCACGACCTTGGAACCGATGTCGCGAAAAGCAACCACCTTACCTAGTGAACCATCGCGGCTCATCGTAAGCATCAAGCCGATCTGGACTGGCCACCCCAATTCCGTAGCTTCCAAATTTTTCACGGTACTATTACTCACTTCTATCAGTTACTTCGCACTCTTTTATCAGCCTACGTTAGCTGTAATGCCTCTTACCATACACCGTTCTTGGACGAGAAGTCGAGAAGCTATGCTTCCAACCAACCCAGATTATTTGGTGAACCTGACTTTTAGTTATTACCAAACCAAACTGGGAAATTCTAAAATAACCCATCTTCTCAGCAAGGAATTGAAAAACTTTGTTTCCAGTACATGTAAAGTGCCTATAAAAAGACTCCTTGCATTGTAAATAGACATTTTATACCGTTTCACAACCATCTGTGTTGTTCATTCATACATGGAAATGCGCTAGTGCAATGTAGCTAGTGCAATCTAGCTTACAATGACGAATAGATCAAGGTCGTGAAAGAATGACACTACCTATGCAGTGGGCTTTACCTTCGAATTAATTCAGCAAGCACGTGAAACCTAACGCGTTCGAAATACTTTCAGGCTGCATCATGTTCAGCTGCACTAACTGTTGCCTTCCTGTGTGACATGACTGCCGATAGCGGCTGTTTTCGCTCATTTGCTATAAGCAGATCCAAACGTTCTTTTAGCTCCACCATAGTGTGCTCCAGCCTATCAGAGGTGACTGCAAGTGAGTCCAAGCGACTAGAGATGGCAGCGAGCGAGCACTGCTCACTGTTTCCATCTGAACTACTGTCGTCGCGACACTTGGCGACCTTTAGATAGAATCGCTCGTGCTGAGAAGACGAGTTCCTGACAATCTCTTTGTTTAGCAGCTTGCGTAGCATATTTCCCACAAACGGAAAGTGGTTCTCGATATTCAGTGCATGCCGAAGAGAGTTAATGCGCCACATCAGACGGTGGCGGCGGTATATGGACGAATATGAGTCGTTCATGATGGCGACTAGCAAATTGACGAGCAAAATGTTAAGCAGCAGGATGTATGACACAAACATTGTCAAGAGAACGACCGAATCTTTGCCGTGCCTTTCAAACTCTTCGTGCTGAACCTTATAGAAGTCATCCATACCGATCAGCCAGTTGAACACCTTGAAGAACGTCGAGCCAATAGACTGACTTCGAAGGCTCGGGATGGCCAGTGTAAGTACCTGGAAGGCGTACGAGTAGCCGACCAGAAGAGAAACAAACACGAAAGCGAACTTGAGAAAGTCCTTCAGCACGATTTGCTGAAGAACGAGCGAGAAGTGATGAACTCCTTGTATGCCCTGAGTGAAGTTGATTGTGTACAACCACCCGCTGATCATAACGACCGCCAGCACGTAGTCCTGGTGACAGTCGCCAATAGCATGCAGTATGAACCATACAACGGCCATCCACGAGAACGCCACACCGACCAGCCAATAAGTTGCTACATCGATCACCTCCAGATGGCGAAACTGTTGAATCAGCTGACTACATAAACTTCGAGAGGTACTGGCCCTCCCTAATGACCTGAGTGCAGACAGTGACTGGAGTCGCCGCTCTAAGTACGATGCACAGTACGTCACATCAGAGATGATTATGAGGCAGGGCCAAATTAGCAGAAAACCACTTGATCCCGTTGTTGACGGAGGTCGTCGAATAGATAGAGAAGACGTTATCGATGAAGTTTCATTAGCCCCGTATGCACAGCTCAGATCCAACACCATTGTCATCTGCAGTGAGAATTCGCTGAATACTGCCATATAGACCACGTGTGCAATCATTAGGACAGCATAGATGTACTTGTACGGTTCCCAATAATCCTTTGTGATTTCGCTTATGGGCGTGATGTCTAATAACTGCCATCTCTGCTCGCTTAAGTGGTCTCGTGTGTCAACTATAAGTTCAACTAGAGACCGCTTAGCTGAATTTTTACGGAATTTTGTCTTAGTGATTTCGACGTAAGCCGACTTTGCGTTGTAGAAGGCCATCCACTCAGCATCCGAAGCCAAAGGCGAGTATTCTTTCTTGGTGGTTGTCGTCACGATTCGATCTAAGAGAAAAAAAAATGTTCTTTTAAAAAAGTTTTCATTAAAATAGCCATTACTATGACTTCAGTGCTAGAAGCAGCCGACAAGGTACACTGCTAACTCCTCTCAATAGCTAAGTCGGTTGCTTCTAGATTGCACCAGGTGTCCTAATGAACAGCAGCTAAAAGGAAAATTTTTTCTCGCGCTCCCACTAGTTTTGTAACGCTTAAACTCATATAATATTCCTTTCTTTGCTAAAGGTTATATCTTGCTTTTCATTAACGTTTGGTTATTGCGTCTCGGGAATCGAGTTTTGAGTATCCGACTAGACATATGATTCTCTCGGTACACAGTATAAAAGCCAAGTTATTCTTATTCTTCTAAATGCTTCATTTGTTTTCTCTCCCCCTTTTCCCCTATTTCCGCTCGTCTAAGTATCCCTATCTCTCACTGCCTATTTTCTCAATCCCTATTTCTAGCTGCGCCTATCCTTAATTTGCTCTATATCTTATTATATCTATATATTATTATAGTATTTTATATATTATATCTTATATCTATATCTAAATCTTATCGTTATCTCTAGCTTGCACTCTCACTCTCACGCTGTTTCCTCTTGCTATTGCCATCTCTTGTACTTTCTGCGCCTCTTTAAACTTTACTCTCCTTCTTACATTCTCACTTTTTCGTATCTCGTCTCTCCCGCTCTCTATCTCTGTTTCTCTTTGCTTTAGCTCTATGCAATCTCTCCAACTCTCCCTCTATCTCCTACTGTCTATTTATCTCCTACTCTCCTAGCTCTTTGTCTCTTATCCAGCATGCTCTTTCTCTATACCTTTCTCTCACACGCTCCTCTCTTTCTGTTAAATAATCTTTAAATTTTTGTCTTGCGAATTAGACAACATCCTCATAATTTAAGTATCGCTTTTGGCTTGTTTTAGACATCAACCCAACTTTCGCAGGTTGCTGTCCTTCAGATAGGTGAGTGGAAGCTAACTAGCCTTAATTTGAAGCATATTCTATACAAATCTCTTTGGCGTTGAATAGATTAACAATTCGCGTATAGGCAGGCCGTTCATGTACAAACAACGTGGTGAATTAAGGTTTGCTTGTTGCAGTGGCGATAAATTTGGCATCTAAAATATCAACGAAGCGAAGATCGAGTGCTTGTTCAGCTGAACAAACAGTAGCACAGCAAGGCTACATCAACGAGAAAGTTATATAGCTCAAATGATCGAAACCTCAATTGCTCAAAAGACAAACCCTCATAATGTGTAGGCACAATTCGAAGTTCATTGGGCGTCATGCCACAGTCGAGCAGGGCGGCCTGCCTGAGTGGAGAACATGTGTCTGGAACTATGTCAGTTACGTCGTAGTAAACGGCATCTGTGTCCCTGCATTCAAGATCCTCTGGCTGAAGGCAGAACACGTCCGGCACAGCTAGGAGGGAAGCCAGCAACTGGGCGCATGCTCCTCCACACTACAATGCAGCGAGGTGCACTATTACCAATAATTGCAGACGAGCATGTGAATCGCGAAACCTCGAGACCCTTGACATCGATGCTGTCCGTGCGAATAGAGAATGTGAGAATATCTGCTTCACCTCTCCTGCTTAGTCCGCCCTCCGATCTGTCGTCATTGGTAGATAGCTACAACACGACACTAGCTGACACGCTTGACGAGTTTGCACCCCTGACAAAGCGCACTGTGCGCCCCCGCCCAGATGGCCTATAGTTTGCCACAAACATTTATCTAGCCAGGTAAACTAAGTGAAAGCTTGACAAAGCATACAACATATCTGGACTGAATGTCGATTGACAGGCATATGAAGACCCCTGTAGGTCGTACCAATCGATCCTAGCCAAGGCGAAGTCTAGCTTCTTCAGAAATAATATTGAATCATAGATGCACGATCCAAAAATGCAGATGTCGACAATAAGCCATCTCCTAAACCACTCCCGGGTTACCTCCTTACCTGATGATCATTGTGATGATCAAGCCGATCGCTTTTCTCGATTCTTTGTGCGGAAGATAAACAAGATCAGGGGATCCATCCCTGCGATGACGGGATCTCCACTAGAATGGTGTTCCCCGAGTCCTGGCTTCACCTCAATGTCTAAATTTAAGCAGGTCACTAGTGATCTAGTCCTGAAGTTCGTGTCTCAATCAAAGAAGACAACAAGTCCTCTGGACCCTATTCCCAATGTCATGCTCATATGTTGCATTGATCTGCTGATGCCATGCATAACTAACATCATTAATATGTCATTAGCCTCAGGTCATGTCCTAGCACCTTTCAAAAAAGTTGTAGTCAGGCCACTTCTCAAGAACTCGACACTAGACTAAGAGAACTTAAGCAACTACCGCCCAGTCTCCCTTCTACCATTCCTATCAAAGACACTCGCACGGGTCGTGGTGGACCAGCTAAACTCATAAATGAAACTTCACTCCTTGCTAGTAAGTTCCAGTCTGGCTTTAGAGCTAGTCACTCCACAGAGTCAGCCTTGGCTAGGCTATACAACAACCTACTTAGGAATGCTGACATGGATTAAGTGTCTCTGCTTGTTTTGCTTAATCTTGCGGCAACTTTTGATACCATTGATCACAAAGCTCTTCTAGAGCACCTCTCATCTCGCCTGGGCATTACTGGCACTGCCCTGCAGTGGTTCAGGTCCTATCTCAGTGGGTGACTCCAGAGTATTGACGTGAATGGACACAGATCATCTGAGGTACCTCTAAAATTGAACGTACCTCAGAGCTCCGTGCTAGGTCCAGTTCTTTTCACGGTTTATAATCTGCCTCTTGCTGATGTGATTGCCAAGCACAATCTAGGCTTTCACTTCTATGCGGATGACACTCAGTTGTACCTTTGCTTTGATCCCTCCCAGCCTTCGAGCCCCTCAAATTGTCTCAACTAACTTGTTGCATGTATTGAAGACTTCCTCACATGGATGGCACCAAATTTTTAAAACCAAAGAACGATAAAACTAAATTACTAGTTATGGGCAAACCCACTGTGATTCACGAATTGGAAAGGCTAAAACTCAAAATTGGCTCTGCCAGCATATCTCCTGCTGAATCAGCTCGAAATCTAGGTGTCATATTCCAAAGCGACCTCTCGTTAGACGACCATATCAGCTCCACAGTCAAATCTGCCTAATTTCAGCTTCATAAAATTGCTAAAATTTGGTCTCGTTTAGATAAGGATACCACGTCCAAGTTGGTCCATGCATTCGTGACATCCCGTCTCGACTTCTGCAACTCACTACTTACTGGCCTACCGGCATGTGCGATCAGGCGATTGCAGCTAGTGCAAAACTCCACAGCTATGCTTGTCTTTCCTGAGCTTCGCAGTTGCCACATTACATTACATATTACTCCACTTCTCGCCGACCTGCACTGGTTAACAGTCGAGCAACGGATCGACTTCAAGATTTTGTCGGTAACTTTTATGTCACTTCATTCTTTGGCTCCAGCCTATCTCGCAGATATACTCCCCCATCAGGCCAAGCATAATACTGCCCGCTTGTCGGAATCCAACAGTCTACAAATACCTCGTACAAACCTCAAATCCTTTGGAGACCGTGCATTTAGTTCGTATGCTCTTAATGACTAGAACTTCCTCCCGACCTGCGACAGAACATCCCCGGAACTGACCACACTTAAGAAGAATTTTAAAACACACCTATTTAGGACAGCATTTTGTGGGTCCCTATGATTATTCCTTGATGTGCTTATGCGTGCTGACAATGTGGATACTTCTACTAACCACATTTGCATGCTGACCCGGTGCATGTCTCCCATAACCACGTTATTTATTTTGTTTGTTTATCAATTATGATTTTACTCACCATTCAATTGCATTTCCCTTTGCAGCAAATGTAAAACGCTTAGAGAGACATTGAGTTCTCTGTGGGTGCTTTATCAAGTGTATTATTATTATTATTATTATGAGATGCATGCTTAAATTGCATATATCACATTACCAGGGAACAGATTGCATGAACCCTATAAATAGACTGTAGGTTAAAAATGCTGACCCTATGCATGTCACCTCTAACCATGTTGTTCTTGGTGTCCTTGAGCTCGCTACCATTAACCATTCGAGCATGCTACCTTTGCATAAAATTGACAATGCCTTGAAAGAGATTAAGTTCTCTGAGGCCACTGCGTGCATTTTTTTATTACTTGGACAAAAAGGTGAATGCTGTTAACTGTAAGTTGTGCCAAGCTCGTTGCTCAGCATCAAACGATTGTGAACAAGTTCTTTCAAAATTATGATTATCTAATTTTTCATAGTGAGTTTTTTTATCTGGCAAAGCAAAACATCTATAGCTATAAATAGAACAACGAATGCTAAATAACTTTAAGGTTTCTGCTTCATTGTGCTTCCTTTGCTGCAAATGAAATTGCCTAGGAAGACATTGAGTTCTCTGAGAGCACTATATCAAATGTATTATTAATATTATTATCATTGTTATCATCATCCCCATTTTTTAAAGTATAAACAAACCTAAAAAAAACTCAGAAATAGGCAAGGAAAGCAAGGCCCTCCAAAAACAGTCAGCCAGTGTGTCATATTAAGCCCCTGCATGCTATTTGTGAGCTTAATCGTTTGGAATCACATTTCATTTGATGATTACATCAGCACCGCAGTGACATCTATATGCCTGCTATCGGCTAGGTAAACTCCAAAAATATTGGGCTTGCTGAGATTAAGATTGTCTAACCATGCTGGTCCATGCATGGAAGACTTTGCGTCTAGACATCTGTAACTCACCTCTTGCATTCTTATGCCTCTCACATTTAACCCTCGCTTGCAATAGATTCGTCGCTTTGCAATTAGGCTTTCACGTTTTCGGTGCAGAGCTCAGATTACTGCATTCCCCTTATTCGTGGTCCTCTGGAATGGGCCGTTAACTATCAATCTGGTGCAAAACGCCTCATATTGTCTGGCCTTTTGTCAAGGACGAGGCTGCCGCTTTCGTCTGAGCTTCACATAACTTCCATATCAACCATCGCCTCGACTGCAATATTCTCACTCTGGTTGCTTGCAAGTCACTTGAACCCGCATGCAGCAGCCTAAATCTCTTACCTCCTCGTTCTTCCAGTGTGTTCTACCAGAGCTCTTCGGCTCCAAGCCGTCTTGCCGCACTTCGCACTAGATCAAAATCGTTTACTGAGTGTACCTTGACCTTGCCTACTCGGACAGTCTGCCATGTTCTTTCACCTTCGGCGTCGCCATCAGCATCAGAATTTGCATCATTTTGATTTCAGCTAATGTAATGCAATGTAATGTAATGTATCTCCGTCTGTAACTCCACAAAGTCATAAAGACTATGTGGGTGTTACGCAGGAGAGTTTTGTATAGCGCACTCACGGCCTAAGCGGCTTTCGGTACGCATTCGGTAGCCAACAGACTTCGTCTCACGCAACAAAGAGAAAGTGGGAAGCACAGCAGAGTCAGGAGAGCAATTGAGGTAATGAGTAGCATGGAAGTAGCAGCTCGGGACCGCTGAAAAGGATGTGCCATAGTCGGCAGTAGGAGAGTAGTTGTCGTTGCGTAAGAAAGATTTGCCTCTCAGATTTTGCTACGCCTGGAAGTCCGTGCGTGCGTACGTGTGTGTGTGTGCATGTCCGTTTTCGTGTGCTTGTGCTTGTGCGTGTGTGTGTGCATGTCCGTTTTCGTGTGCTTGTGCTTGTGCGTGTGTGTGTGTGTGTGCATGTCCGTTTTCGTGTGCTTGTGCTTGTGCGTGTGCGTGTGCGTGTGCGTGTGCCTGTGCGTTTGCCTGTGTGAGTGCATGCGTGTGTGCGGGCTCATGTGTTTGGAAGTGCGTATTTGCTTTTCTGTACTTTTCGAAGCATGCTACCCCAAATCTTGCTCAGTCTTTCTAAATCTGCGAAAGGTTTCAGTAAGCATATTGCGATGGGTACGAATGTAGAAAATACTGAGACTAAATGCCGTGGCTTTAGGTTTTCTTATAAATGTCTTCCAGACAGGAAATGTCGTGATCTCAATCGGAAGTCACTTCCCTGCCTAAAGACCCAATGAACTAAAGGAGCAGTCGCTAAGAGATTTGAGGTTGATAGTAGCCTAGGCTAAAACCACTTGAGTCACAAGAGCAGGAAAATACGAAGCAATTCGTCAACTCAGGTTTGCCTATAAATTATATATAGTGTGTAGAAATAAATCATTATATATATATATATATATATATATGTTACAATAAATGCATGATATGTATATATATATATAATAAATTATTGATTTTATATGTATACATGTATTTTGTTCAGTATATTTACTATGTATGTATATATTACACATAACATTATCATAATAATACATTTATTCCAGCGAAATCAGAGAATGAATTCACTTTCTAGGCACTTTACGTTTACTGTAAATGAAGCATGACTGAATGCGTAGCGGTAGGATGCTCAATGAAAAACAAGCATGGCATGGTTAGAGGTGTCATGCACAGGGTCAGCATGCAAATGTGCTTAGTCACAGCATGCACAGAGTCAGCACCAATAAGCCCAGACGAATCACAGGGACCCACTAAATGTTGTCCTAAAAAGATTTGCTTTTAAGTTATTTTTAAATGCAGTCAAGTCAGGGAATGTTATTATGCAAGTCTGGAGTGATTTCCAGGCTTTGGAAGCACGCGAACTAAATGCTTGATCTCCAAAGGATTTGAGATTCGTACGAGGTATTGGTAAACTGCTAGATTCAGAAAAGCGTTGTATAAGTGTACGTTGTTTTACCTGGTGGGGGAATAGATCTGAGAAATAGGCTGGACCTCAAGAATGAAGTGACCTAAAAGTAAGCAACGAAACCTTGAATTTTATCCGTTCCTTGACTGGTGGCCAATGCAGGTCGGCGAGAAGTGGCATGATGTGGCAGCTGCGACGCTCACGACAGACAAGCCTAGCTGCAGAGTTTTGCACCAGCTGTAATCGCATGATCGCACAGGCCGGTAGAAGAGCAAGCAGTGAGTTACAGAAGTCAAGACTGAATGTCACGATAATTGGCCAAATTATATAGGCTTTATCTATTATCTCTGAGTGACAGAACCGTTATGTCGATGATTTACTAAACGAAAAGTAGATGCTGGTCAGTGAGTAGTAGTGTAACTTGCTGTTGAAACGTCTACTATAGATGCGTCTTCCAGCAGTTTTGCATCAAACGTGGCCGTCTTATTGTGGAGGCAGGTAGACCTGAGAGCAGGGATTGTGTGTAGTTGGAATGTCGAGGACGCGTGGACCAACATTGCTCTACTTGCTTATCTCGTCACCTCTTATTTTTTTAATGCTCCATAGTCTTTTGAAGCTCTCCGGACACACGTATAGGCCTCACCTGTAACAGTTCTATGTAGCCCTCTCGAACAGAATGCAAACGCACTAGCTATAACTTTGCTTAAAGAGATGTAGAAACCAAGACTCGCCTTATAAGTGGCCCACATGATGACGTTCATACCCTGAACATTGTAGGCAGCCGTCAGCAGCAGCTTGATAGTGCATTTTCTGCACTGCTTGTAGTACTCGGCCTCTGAGCAAATCTCTGAGGACTTTTTTGGTATGGGCACTATCTTCTTAAGCTTGCAATACCAAATGACAGCGCAGTCGAGCACTTCATTCAGCAGCTGCAACGATCAGGGTGCCTGGCTAAAAAGACAGACTTGGCCCGGTGCCTCTGCTAGGAAAGCTGAGGTTCGCAGGCCGCCGCGGCTGCTGCAGCGGCGTTGGCAGCCGCCTGTGCACCATTGCTGCTCAGACGAGCAGGACAGAGCCCCTGCAATGCACGACGTCTCGCAGAGGCAGAGACCAAAGGCACGGTCTCGGCTGGACGTGAGGGGAGCGGTCGGATGGGGTGGGGCACGGCTCCACGGTTGCAGCACCTGCTCGAAGCAGGCCAGCACGAAGCTCACACGAAGCCAGAAATTTCAAGGCGCTTGCGGCGCCCGACCTTGATATATTCGTTCAGTTGCTTGGGTTGTTCGCTTGCACACGAGACGAGCGTGTGCAAAGGAGTGTTGTATTCTTTGTCTAGCGAAAGCAGGTTACCGCCGGCTTGGATCAGTGGCAAGATGGCCTCAACCTGAAGACAAGCATTGATCGGTGCACCTCAAAATGCTCATTGCAAGCAGTTTTCTCTGTAGAAAAGATTGATACCTGCTTCAACATCCCTAGGGAGGCCACTAGTTGCGATCCCAAAAGCTCAAACTAGTAGGGAACTTCAGCACTGCCATTTGCAGATACATTAGAGCGTTCTTAAAGTGCGTACTTTATTGTGAGTAAACCATCACTATTACTCCCTTAGTAGTCGATCGGACATAGCAGCACTGCGACTTCGAGAAATGTCATTTGGTGGGCGACTACTTCCGTAACAAAAGGCTAATTATAGTATTCGAAGGAACTGTACTAGTTTTCCAAGCTGGGAAGGGCCTGTCAATCTTTGAATGACAAAATTTCCTTTATTAGCCCAGAAATAACGATACATTGATACAGCATTAGCATTCTTAAATCAAAAAGTATTTAGGTCTCTGGATGACTACCACAGTGGATGTTACGATTGCAGCTCGGACAGTGATTGCTATTGAAAAAACAGATACGTGCAACAAGAGAAGCGTGCCGGGATTTCGATTGAGCATAGAAATGGAAAGCATAAACTTAAAGTCCAGCGTATTCTCTACTAGGGCAGCAGAAAATAAAAAATTTAGAAGACCATCGAATTCAATGTTTGACTCATTTTTACGTATCTTCATTCTTTTGCTCCAGCCTACTTATCAGATCTACGCCCCCACAATCTAAGCAGTGTACCAACAGCTTTTCGAACTCAAATAGTTTAACCTTACTTCGTTCAAGCCTCCAGCCCTTTAGAGACCATAGGTATGGTTAGTATGCTCCTAAAGCCTGGAACTTACTTCCAACTTGCGTAATGGCATCCCTTGACTTGATCACCTTTAAAAAGAAACTGGAAACCTCTCCATTTGTCAAAGCATTTAGCGGTTCCCAGTGATGCATCATTTACGTGCTTATGCATGCTGCCACTAACCATACTTGCATGCTGGCCCTAAGCGTTTCACCGCCTAACCATGTTATGGTCGTTGTCGTTGAGCATGCTACCTCCAACGATTCGATCTTTATTCATTTTCAGAAAAAATAATGTGTCTATTCAGAGGTTGAGTTTTCTGAGGGTGCTATAGCAAATGTTTTGTTTATAGTATTAATATTAACATCAGTATCGATAGCATGATCCGTTGAGTGGTGGAGTGTAATGAAATTAAAATCAATAACCTGCCAGCAAATCAACATTTAATTTAATGCGAATACTATCCGTTAATAACTCAGCAAAGCCACAAAGACTAAGTCGCATTTCACGAAGGAGAGTGTTCTACAGCACACACGATGCCTTAGCGACATTCGGTAGGCAGGAGGTAGCAGAACAGATGTCATTTTGGGCTAGAATCATATTGTCAGAAGCTTGAAATATTAAGGAGGGCATCGAGGATGTGAGTAGCATGGAATTAGTAGCTCATGACGTCAGGAAAATAAGTACCACAGTCGTCAGAGCCAGATCAGATTATGTTGTATAACTATTACCTTAAGCGAGTGTACAACCCAAGTAGGGTCTTCCCAGCAAATACTTCTGCTGTTAGCAGCCTTTATTCCTAGGACAAGAGCTGCTCATGTATTTAAAACAAAGGCCTTGAAGATACGAGGCGGCTGAAACTGGTTAATCAGTTCAGCAAGGCATGACGAAGCCAAGCCATAGAGGGGCCACGCCGGTCAGAGTAAGAAGTGTGCTCTATACCCGTGGATCAAAAAATTGCACCTAAGCTTTTTTAGCATAGGAGACTTTTTGATCAGGCCTCAGGTGTTTTTTAACTAGCTTTTCAAACATATTCATTATTGGCTGCAATTTATAATAATTATTGTGATATTACATTGTATAGCGCCATCAGAGAACTGAGTCTATTTGTCTAGGTTTTCTAGGAAGTTTAAATATGCTGTAACAGAGCACAAGCAAATAATGTGTTCAAATTCAGGTTTAATATGCATTCATTGAAATTTTGACCTGAGGAACCCGGGCCTGGCTTGAGTGCTGAGCTGCACTGGTCTCTCCGTATGTTCCTAAATTTAGCTGCTGCCGGAGCCGCCTCGGTTACGAAACTCCGGCCAGCAGACTTTTCATCTGCACTGCGACATTTCATTATGTGGCACATCTCGAGGCCATCTCCCAAGACATCGGCTCAAGCTGCCCGAGAGAGACGAGACGAGCAATCTGTATGTCGACAGATCGATCAACGGCAGCTACAATTTACTTGTGCTGCAGCATGCCGATATAACTGCCGAAGCGCTTCCTAGGGGGCTGCTACAGCGCGCTACGAATAGAATCGTGCTCCGAATAACGATCTTCATGGTGTCACGTATAATCTTTGCAGATTTTCACTAAGCTGAAAACAGCTTCTGGAATCGGCTGAGACATCGCTTACCAGACACTCTCTAATAGCGATATGCATTGGCACGCAGCCTCTGTCGTCCTGGGCGTTTACATCAAGTGACGGACCGAAGGTTGTAAACAAGGCAAAAGCATTTTCGATACATCGCCGATGAAGCGCATCGTGTAGAGGTGTGAAGCCGTCGATCCGTTTTGCATTGCAAATCTTGTCAGATTTGGGAAATAGCTTGAACACCATCTCACGGTTGATATTCTGATGGACTGAAATAGGTCATTAAAAAAATAAAGCTCTAAATATAGCTTAAGATTAAGTATTAAAAAATGCAAAAATAGTACAGTTGATGATCATAGAAGGGATGTCAGATACCTATTATTGAATGATTAAAATTGGCAATCAATTAATAACAGGCCTGGGTGCCCACTTCCTAGTGTTCTTTCATAAGCATACTTATTAAACGAAGCTGATATTCATTACTTGTCTGTAAAAGTACTAGAACGTGGTGTAAACTTGTATACCCATAAATTTCAGATCCCCTTGACCACACAACACTGATCTGCTCAGCATTTTCCACAACACAGTTCTGCCAGCAAAATAAAGTCAGCGCAAACCATGCTGAGCCTGTATCTTAGATTTTTGAAACTAAGATGTGGCTGATTTTCATAGCCATTTATGGCTCCGTTGATAGCAGTGTAGCCATTATATAGCCAGTTGGAATTGGGAGTGAATAGACTCTGAAACATTGGATTATGGATATATAAGTAGATAAGAGACAGGATGGAAAAAAACATTTGTATCTGAGTCAGAACATTAGGCACCGTCAACCTAGTATGGCTTCTAAAAATCTAACTAGTTCATCCTTTTATAATTAGAATTGACTGCTGCCATTGTGTAGTTTTGGCTGGGCTAACAAAAAAAAGCTTTCAAGCCTCAGCATTTAATTGTAAATTGCTAATGCAGCTGCGAGACTAGCCAACCAATTTTAGACATCCAGCCATGTGTCTCTTTTAATTTCAGAGAAGCGATGGCTACCTGTCGAAAACTGAATATAGAACAAAATTCTTACTCTGCTCCAGAAGGTCCGCCAGAACTTTTCTCATTTATAAAAAGCTGAACACCTTCGTCAGTTTTTTAGCTTGCTCACGCCCTCAGGTTTTCCACGGTCAGTAAATTGGTTCATTTATTAAATAGTCATTCCTGGACTTAAGGCAAGGAAAAACGTTTCCTGCAAGCGCTTGAGGAGATGGCGGATTTTATAGAAATCAGCACTTTTGGGTTATACTTCCGTCAGTGTTATTCAACAATTTTTTACAGAAGCTAAGCTTGGGTTTTTTAGGGTCGATCGATACAATCTTTGGTAGTCCTCGTATGCCTGAAGATGGGAAACCCTAAGCTTTTTAAAAAGCCTGCGCTTTGTATACCTGAATAGTTTTATGTCAGTGGTGAGCCATAACATTTCTGAGAGATAGCAAACAGTTCGCTTAGTCAGATCTGCAAACTCGTTGAGCTAGTCAACGAATTTCGTATTCTTACGTTCTACCAATGGAGACCAGTTTAAAGGGGCTTGAGCAGTAGAGGCGAAAAAATAATCTTGATGGACAGCATTTAAGTCAAGGAACTCGGAGTTTCGCGAGTCATATTTGACAATGGCTGTAATTACGAAAGCCCTTTATAAAAATAAAAATAATAATGCCCTTGATAAAGCGTTCTCAGAGAACTCAATCTCTCTCTAGGCACTTTACATTTGATGCAAAGGGAAATGCAATTGAATGGTGAGTAATATCATGATTGATAAACAAACAAAATGAATAACATGGTAACGTTACATGCTTAGGGTCAGTATGCAAATGTGGTTAGTGGCAGCATGCACAGTTTTAGCACGCATAAGCACATCAAGGACGAACTACAGAGGCCCACTAAATACTGTCCTAAATAGGCGTGTTTTTAAGTTCTTCTTAAATGTGGTACAGTCAGGGGATGTTCTGACGCAGGTCGAGATGGAGTTCCAGGCTTTGGGTGCATACGATTAAATGCACGGTTTCCAAAGGATTCTAGCTTTTTAGACTGAATTAGATCTTTTTGTGGTCAGATATGCAGAATTTGGTAATAATATGTGATCATAGGATGTGGTTGTAAGAGAAGGCTTGTTCGAGCGTGTGTCCCTCGATGTGAGCAGGGTCAAGCTCATGAGCGGCAAGTGAAAATGAGTCAGTCATTTAGTGCAATCCGGTGCTAAAAGGTGACAGATAAGTTGCAAAAATAAATTCTAAAAACATTAATAACAATAAAATATCAATTTATTGCGTAAAAATCAAAACGAAGTATGATAAATCTGAAATAAAGGATATTTTGTTTACCTGCAGTGGGATATACTGCTGCCATCATTGGCAGCTTGTTGTTGGATGAAAATAGTGCCATAGATTAAAAAGGCTTCTTCAAGAGAGTACTTTAAAAAGCTTAGAATTGAGGGCATGTGACGGCGCCGACTTTATCATCAGTACCGATTGAGCTAGAGGTATGAATGAAGGAGTAGCCTGTTGGTGTTGCAATGTTAATGATCGTGATATTAACCGATTTTGGCCAGGCCTTTCTCAAGGTGATGAGGTCGAGGCTGTTTAAAGTTATAATGTCACTTACTGGCCGGGTTTTTTTGCACGTTGAATGAGCGTTACAAAGTCGAGCCTCAAGATGGGCTGTCATGGTTATAGCGGGACTGATGACCACTAGTTAAAGAGATTATTACAATAGTAATAGTAAATATATTTGATAGACCGACCTCAGGAAATTCAATCTCTTTCTAGGCACTTAACTTCAGGTGCAAAGGAAGCACGGTCGAATGATTAGTTGTAGCATGCTTAATGACAACAAGCTTAGAATTGTCAGGGGTGACATGCACAGGGTCAGCATGCGAATTTGGTTAGTAGCAGCACGAATGGTGCAAGCACGCATAAGCGTGTAAAGAACGAATCATATGAACCCACTAAGTGTTGTGATAAATAGATCCATTTTTAGTTTTTTGTGTTCAAATTAGGAGATGTCATGATGCAAGTCGATAGTGAGTTCCAGGCTTTGGGAGCATACTAAAGGCACGGCCCCAAGGGGTTGAGGTTCGTAAGAGTTATATGTAAACGATTAGAATATGAGAAGCAAGTAGTGCGATGCTTAGCTTGGCGTAAGAGTTGACCTAACAGGCAGGCTGGAGCCAAGTAATGAAGAGGCCTAAGAGTGATTGACTGACCCTTGAAGTCCGTGCGTTGCTTGACCGGGAGCCAGACTCACAGCAGTGCTTGAAAAAGATAGCTCAGGAAGGCTCGAGTCGATGCTGTGAATTCCAAGTGGTGCACTCCAAGTTCCTGGAATTCCTTCGTCAGCAAAGCAGGCCACTTACAGCCCATGATCCACGAGAATGGCCAAAACGGCGTTACTCAACAGCGAATTTGGTTTTCACGAGTTGCAAGAGTAGCAGAAGTTCGAAAGCGACGCCCTCGAGGTCAAGCTGCCTGCCGAGCTCGCTATCGAGCGACAGACATCGGTCGTCCCGCCATCGAGCTGCCTATCGATCCGGATATTGAGCTGCCTGTTTGTACTGCCATCGAGTGACAGACATCGAGGATTGCAGCAGCCTAACCACAGATGACGAAACCTGGGCAATAGCGGGGCTGGGGTTGGGCAGGGGAAGGAGCCAGCTACTTACCGGCCAGATGGTGAAGGGCGGTCCTTCCCAACTCATCCTTGCACAACAGCAGATCCTGCGACGCGTCTACGAAGCCTCGCAGCAGCTCGTAGGGCAGGTCCGGCAAAGTGCACAGCTCATGCATAGCGGTCCGCCCCTGGTTGTTTTTCAGCGACATGTCGGCCATTGGAAGCAGGTAGCTGGCGCAGGCAAACTGTCCGGCGGAGCATGCCACAGCAATGACGTTGTCACCTGCAGCATGCACGCCAGACGCTACTTAAAGGAGAGCCCAACGTCTAGATTCTAGTGGTACAACTCAAAACGTCAACCTATAGTCAATGAAGTGTGCATGAATGAAAAGATGAAGATTAGCTGGTCAAGCAATCTCACTTACGGATGCTGCACAAGAGCCTTAACGTAAATCACCACTTTTGGCAGCGGCTCTAAATTATTGCCTGCTGCTCGAATAGAAACTTTGACCTGGGTCAGGGAATTGTAAAAATCATGCACTTGAGCGAACTCCCGATGGGGTGATGAACTCCCACTTCACATCTTAAGCAAGTCAAGGCCAGATGGCGACTAGGCCACAGTTGAGACGTGCTCTAATCAGTGCCTCATCATTACATCATGCCGAGGAAAATCTTTCCCAAGCATGGATGATGCAGAACAAATTTAGGTGAGCACTGACAGTGTGAGAGCGCCCATAAGCCCATACTTACCATTATCATTCTGCTGATTCACATAAACAGACCTAGATGCAAAGACTTCCAGGACTTTTAGCTGTCCTTCACGGGCGGCAGTATGTAGGAACGTATCCCCTTTAGTGTCAACGGTTTTCTCCCAAGGAAATATATACTTGAGCATAACCTACGCCAGTAAACAGAAACAAGTCAACATTACAAGCAGTGCAAACATCATGGGGCAACTTTAGGCAGGCGATGTCATCGCCGCCTTTTGAAAAGGCCATGACAATTCTGATTAATAACGAATTTATTAGGAAACCAAAGAAGCCCATATATTATTAATTAACAATAGTATACAATATGTATAGCACTAGCGGGTGTGGGTAACTGTCCTTTGATTGTTTGGTATTCTAAGCAGCTCGGAGTGATTTGTGGAAGTTTCAAAGTTGGTTAATAGGACATTACAGCTTTGAGCCTAATCGTCAGCTGCGACAGCTACTTGGATGAACCACAATCACACTGCACAATTTGCTTGGATGAAACGGAAGTAACTGCCCACAGAAAAAGCAAGGCATCTCAAGTAAAGATCACTTATACACGTTCTACTACGATCTAAAGCGATTCAAAGATTTTCGGTGAGCTTCTAGGCTATGTTAACCTTAACAGGATCAATAAACAACAGAAACTGGTACTTATTTTGAGCAAATCTGCTACTGTTTAGTACAATAACAATTAATAATGATAACTTTGTTAGAGCATCCACGTTTAACTTGATCTTCGGTTTATAGGCACTTTACATTTGCTGCGAAGGAAGCATGATTGAATGGTTAGTGGCAGCACACTCAATGGCAACAAGCATAGCACAGTTAGAGGTGACATACGCATGGCCAGCATGCAAGTATGGTTTTTGGGAGCATGTGCAGTGTCAGTACGCATAAGCTCGCTAAGTAGGACTAGCATGGAGCCGGTGAATGCTGTGATAAATAGAAGACTTTTAGTTGTTTAATGTATTCAATTCAATGGTTTACGACGCATGTCGGAAGTGAGTTCCAGACTTCGGGAGCACACGAACTAAATAAAGCCACGGTCTCCAAAGAATTTGAGGTTCACAAAGGGTAAAGGTAAATGATTCGACTCATAAAGCGGAAGGTACGAGGCTTAGCCTATTTCGGATGCAGATCTTATATGTAGGCTGGAGCCAGGTAATGTAGGGACCTAAAGTGTATGACAGAACCTTGAAATCGATGTCTTGCTTGACTAGGAGCCAGTGCAGATCGGCGAGAAGTGGTGTGATGTGGCAACTGCGACGCTCACGCAAAAAGCCTAGCTGCAGAGTTTTGCGCCGGCTGCAAAAGCCTGACTGCACGGGCTGGTAGACCAGCCAGCAGTTGCTTGCAGAAGTGAAGATGGGATTTCACAATGCTTGGGAAAATTTTGATGTGGTATCCCGGTTTAAAGAAGCCCGAGTTTTAGAAACGTTGTGCAGCTGAAAGTAAACAGACTTGGCTGTGGAGCTGATGTGGTTTTCATCCTTTAGTTAAGGACAGTGTGCTTACATCCATGTGTCCATTTTGTCAATATATGCAGCAAGAGAGTTGAGAAAACTTGACGTACTGGGGGCTGATAGTCATCGAAGCAAAGGTACAACTGTGCGTCATCTGCATTGAAGTGAAGGCCAATGTTGTGCCTCGCAATCATATCGACAAAAGGGAGAGTATAAGCTGTGAGAAGAACCTGACCGAGCGCAGCACCTTAAATTTTGCCGTACTTCATTGGCTCCACGGATAATAATTATCTTTTGACATCAGTACTCTTAATTTCAGCCGGTCTGCCACGACTAGTTCAAGCTTTAATAGGAATAGTAGAAGAGAGACTTTGCGACGGCTCGGACAGTCTGGCATTGAAAATTGAAATTTCAACAGCCAGCTACTGCAGCCACAGCACAGCATGTTAATGAAATGAATATTAAAAATTACTAGCAAATATCGTCATCGAAAACATGATATCTAAATACAAAATCTCAACATTATAAGCTATCCCTGTGAGAGTGGCAACGTGGCAGAGAGCAGCTGACCAAAACTAAAACGACTTGTATGTCGTAATTAATAACGAACAATTTTCACCTCCCCTGTGCAGTAATTTTGAGGTTACTTGTAACTTTATATTACGTCTGTCTGTCTAATGACGACAGATGCCACAAGTTTTAGCTGACGTAGTAAAATTGCAAAATAGCTGAGGTAGCAATAGCACAAGATACTACTTGCATAGCCAGCTCAAGGTGAGTATGGCAATGGCAGCTGGAGACTTTCGCTTTTAGTCCAAAATTTTGATTAAATCGATGCATTTTGATTAATAGTAAAGAGACTTGGATATGTGAGAATAATAATAATAGTAATAATACACTGGATAAAGCACCTTCAGAGAACTCAATCTCTCTCTCCCTCTAGGCGCTTTTAACAAGACTTCCAAACTCAGCACTTCTAGCCTACCGCAACCCAAAGGCGAAATAGCATGGCCTTAATATGGATAACACAAATAACCTGGACGCTGAGGAGTACTGCTAGCACTTCATTTTAGCAAGCCAAAATACTGGCCCTTGCTCTTACCTTCAGCTTTGCGACGTCTCCTTTGGCGGCGGCCAAGTGAAGAGGTGTGGCGCCGCCGAGTTTTGCCGGCATTCGCACGCAGCTGTGCAACCCCTTCGCTCTGTGGCCAGTAGCAAGGCCCGCAGCCACTTCGGACAAACCCTCGCCAGCCTCAACGTCCGCTGAGGCTGGCGACGAAGGTGAGCCGAGCAAAGGCTGGCAAAAACGTTGAGACACGCCTTCTTTTTCATGCTCAGCCGCCTCACGCACGCACAAGTAAGCTATGATGCTCGGTCTCTTTCGTAGCCATTTCGTGTCGTAACTATCTTTCTCTGCAAACGGATGCTCACGAGCATCCGTTTCGCAGCAGGAGCACGCCACCTCCAGCAGAGCGATCAGAGATGCATTGCTCTTTGAGTCGATTGCGTAGTCCCACACGGATTTGCCATTGCTGTCGTGCACGTCGAAGTAGCAGGCCATAGGCAGATACATTCTTTCGGACAGCAGCATCATGGCATCAACTGCTCCGACCTCAGCCGCCAACATGAGCGGCGTTTTACCCTCTCGGTTCGGCAGGTGTATCTGATTTGTACATTCTAGTAGCTGGCTAACGATGTTGGTCGCTTCGCGATTACGACGGCTGCACGCCCAATGCAGGGCCGTGTTCCCGTCGTCCAACGTCGGGTCCGAGTAGTTGCACATTCTACGAATGTTTTGGTCCTGCAGCAGAGCCCGCACGACCGCACTGCTGCCATGCCACGCAGCCATCACCAGCGGGTTCTTGCCGACCGGCAAGACGCGGCAAGAGCCCGGCGACGCCAGATGACGGCTAGAACTCGGCTCGTTCAGCAGACGTAGAGCAATGTTCACCGTCTCCTCCGAACCTGCATTGAGCCAATCACGCACCTTGCATCTCTGGCAGCAAGAAACTTCGACGTGTACACACAGCTCACGGACAAAAAACTGGGCGGTAAAAGGCAGCTGTTCCGCCGGCTTCAGACTGGCAGCTTCACTCTCTTTCTCTCTCTCTCTCTCTCGCTCTCTGGCCTCTTAATCCAAGCGTACGAAAAATAGAAGCCAAAATAAATCCAAATATGGTATACGACTGAATATGCTACTATGGGCATGAGATTAGATCCTTATAAATCTAAACAGCAGTCTTGTTAAGCTGGCACATGGGTCCGTTCGCAAAGACGTCACGGACCAATCACGTTTTCACTTAGGCATTTCAAGAAAAAGCCATTAACATTGTGACACGCCTTTAACTTAAACATAGTGACTAATGGTTTGCTAAAGCTTAGCAGCAGCCAATATCGTCATTGTGTTCATGAGAGGCGAAGAATGATTAGAACAAGCGATACTCAACGGAAGCTTTTTTGACACTAATAATTGCCGCCTTTTGCCGGGTTCTCATATTATATTCCTCCAGTTCGGTTATAGACTATATAAGTTTTGCTTCGATTTAATATAACTTTGATCAGTTTTCTGCAGGCCCTTTGAGAATCAACCCATCATGTGTGCAAAGTAATTTTAAGTCTTAGACCACACATTGAAGCTCAATCGGTAGGTCTTCAAACTGTTCGGCCTTGAAATAAGTCTGCTTATGGACTACAGCTCAGTAAAGAGACCACCACAAGCAAGACGATATCATGTAAAGCTATTACTGCAACACAAAGGAGGCTGCTGATCAGCCGACATTGGCTTGATTTTAAATACATTCAAATAGCGGGTGCTTCTTTAAAGTCTATCGGTATGAGAATGCTTTTCAACACGCAAACAGTAAACGTTCTGTATTTAAGACGTGCTGAAAATGGACTGCGTCATGCCTTCTACACTTTGAGGTCCATGATTCAAAAATAACACGCATTCAGCTATCCAGGAAGTATTGCAGTATACGGGTCCAAATTTGAAGTTATTTGAGGCTTGCATATTAAAAGCTATAAACTCAATCCTAAGTTTTGGTGATTGGCAGATGACCGAAACGCGATAGAAAAAAATTATTTTCTAAGAGAATTTTACATCGAAGATAGCAAATCAAGATTAATAAGACGAGTTTTTGTGATCATGTTTCCTCGGTGCATCTTTTTTCGGCGAATTTTGTAAATAAAAGCTGCTCATCCCTAAACGGGCTTCAGAACATCACTTCAAACTGTAGAAAAACGTATAAATTTTGTAATATTGACACCCGTCATCGAGTTTAACTCTCCGACTGGTAGTAACAACAATCGAAAAACCTAAGCCAAACTAGCTAAGGTCCGCCATTTGGCGAGGCTCTCTGACGGTGGCGAATGGCTACCCAAGGCAAATACTCCTTAATGATATCCACATGCTTGCACTTGTTGTGTTCCGCTCCTTTCTAGCCGGTCTGACCGTAAGTGAATCGCCTTCGGCAACAACGTAATCGTGAGCGATAAAGTAATTTACTGCCATCAGCTTGGCGGTAGCTAAGAGGTACATTATAGCCAAACTTTTTGAGTTCCGGGCCTACACGTGTGGTTCCTACGGCGGCCATTCTCCACGAGGGAAGAACCAGCGTCGGACTCTCGGCCGCCGCCGCCTAGCGCCTGGTCCCTTAGCTTGCGGTACACTTGGAATCAGTCTGCAGATTTTTACTCAATTTTATCATAAGGAAACAATGGTGAATTCAACATCAGCAATTTCTCTAGGTCACAGCACAATTTTAGTGGATGAGGTGCCCCTGTACGCGACTGCCGTATGGCAGTCAGTCGCTTTAGTAGACACAGTAATAATAATACACTTGATAAAGCGCCTCCAGAGAACTCAATCTCTTTCTAGGCATTTTAAATTTGCTGCAAAGAGAACTGCGATTGAATGGTGAGTAATATCATGCTTGATAAACATCACGAATAAAATTATTAGGGGTGACATGCACAGGATCAGATGCAAGTATGGTTAGTGGCAGCATGCACATTGTCAGCACACAAAAGCACGTGAAGGACGAATTACAAGGACTCACTATATGCTGCCATAAATAAGTGGGTTTTTAAGTTCTTTCTATTACTTGAATGCTTTTACATCTTGAGTAGTCTCCTCCGGGTGTTTCCCAACTGTGATATTCGGTACCTCGTCAATTCTACAGTTTGGCAAAATCGATTGACCGCTTGGCCGAATTTATCCATTGATCGAGGTTAAATTTTGAATTTTTATTCGGCTAACCTGCTATTTTAACGTGACGTGCTCATATTCGCACCAAGATTCAGCAAGTATAACTAACTAAACGTCCTGAATGTTCTTAAACTTGGATTCGATGACACTCCCAAACGCTTGACTTTTCGAAAAAATTGCATCTCTATTTAGAATTCACGTTTTGATACCAAGTGCCCTGCATCTTTTGAGGGGTTTGGCATGGTCAAACAGTGACTGGAATTAAATCTATTGATCTGAAAACATAGGCTTTTTTTGTTAGGGCCAGTTAAAAACGTGACTTTGACTCTTACAGGTTTTAGAAGGCTAAAATTACAGCTATGGTCACATCAAAGTTTGTTTTACTCTAGTTTTTCGTTCCAATGTTCATGCCAGTCATTTTCCTAGGCTTTGAGAAACATACTCCATCTGGGTAGATAACTTTTCATATGGTAGGGACATAACTCCCCATCTTCTTGGCCATACTACCTGGAAAAAGATGGTTAGCACTCACGACCACAAACTGCTCGTGTGTAAGGGTCATCAGTTAAAGTGGAATATTTTGCTCCTTGGTGTGGAATAAATTATCCCCTAATCATCGCACAATATTTTAGCATTCATATTAACGGTAGACCATCTTTAGTCATTTCGTACCATCAATTTCTCAGGAAATGGTATTACAGGCCTTGTGTCATCGAGCCGGATTGGTACTCTAAAGTGCTAACAGGACAATCGTGACCATTTCATCAAGAGTGTTTCAACAGTGCCGTCAGTCAATGCCACAGAATAGCTGGCGATGCCTCGATGCGTATCAACCTTGACAGTAACTAATAGTAGCGGGAAGTAAAGCCAAGTGGGCCAACGTATTCAGCCGGTCAGAGGGTGCTTGCCTCTCATTCAGCAACGTATCGTTTAGTTATGCGGACATGGTTATATTCATCTAACAGTCTATGAAAGCAATGATTACAGTCCAGAACCATGGATGCAGCCCGAGAAAGTTACATAATAAAACCATGGCTTACCGGACATTATTGCATAATTTATAAACGAGCGTCCTGTTGAGTCTTTAATGGAAAGTTCAGCTCCAGCACTGTGCAGAAACTCGACGACAGGTAAATGGCTGTGAGCTATCGCAAGACAGATCGGAGTGGCATAGCGATTGCTTGGGACGTTCACTTTTACGTTGGCGTCTTTAACCAAGTACTTGACGATGTCTAGGTGACCCAAAGAGGCAGCCAGGTGAAGCACCGAGCCTTTGGTTTGCTCTTGAACTTTCGGTACAAGAGGATAACTTCCGGTTCGCTTACTCTCTAAATCGACCTCGCTTGACGTGTCGTCGGGGCTCAACGACCACGGGTTAAGAACGAGAGCTGTATCTGCAGCTAGATAGTCTGCTCTCGCTGTCGCATCGAATGCGTCCAGAACCGCCTGAACAAGAGGAAGGCTGCCCAGTTTTACCACCTTGTGCAAGCATGTCTCTATGCAAGTGATTTTATCACAGTCAGTTCTTAGCACCAGGTCACTGCCACACAGTTTTACTAGTGACATAGCGATCTCGAACTTGCTAGCTTCTAGAGCATGTTGAAGAATGTTCCGTCTTGATATTGGGTGAGTCATTTGAAGCAAGACATCAAGCGGTATTTTCATGAGTTCAGTCAGCAGAGTATCTCCACGGTCCTCATCAATAAGAGAAAATATGGCTTTGGCTAGGTAGTTTGTTGAGGGGACCCCGGCACTCTCGGAACAGTCAACCTAGAACGCAAAACAAGATATGCATACTACGACAGTATAGCGAATAGAGAGGTTTCATAATAATAATAATAATAATAATAATAATAATATGTACAATAATATGTAAAATTAATGCACTTGTTAAAGCGCCCTCAGGGAACTCAATCTCTTTCTAGGCACTTTACATTTGCTGCAAGGGAAACACGATCGAAAGGTAAGTGATATCATGCTCGATAAACGACATGAATAATGTTATGTAATGTATCTCCGTCAGTAACTCCACAAAGTCATAAAGACCATGTGGGTGTTACGCAAGAGTTTTGTATAGCCCACTCAGCCTAAGCGGCTTTCGGTACGCATTCGGTAGCCAACAGACTTCGTCTCACGCAACAAAGAGAAAGTAGGAAGCATAGCAGAGTTAGGAGAGCAGTTGAGGTAGTGAGTAGCATAGAAGTAGCAGTTCAGGACCGCTGAAAAAGATGTGCCATAGTCGGCGGTTGGAGAGTAGATGTCGTTGCGTAAGAATTGTGGAAGCGACTTCCACAGTCTAGGACCTGCAGAGCTAAAGCTTCTGTCGCCAACTGTCTTTAAGCGGAGGAATGGGACAGCTAATTCATTGTCCACACAGGACCTGAGGGCGCGAACAGGCGGAAACTGATGCAGCAGTTCAGCTAGGTATGAAGGAGCCAAGCCGTGGCGGGCCTTGTGGGTCAGCATAAGAACTTTGCTCTGTATCTTTTGCTCAACCGGCAACCATTCTAGCTCTTCCAGCAAAGGTGACACGTGCTCAAACCACTGGGACTTGAAGACCAGCCTTGCAGCCATAATCATAGTCCGCTGTAGTGGCATTATAGCTTTCTTTGGTAGCCCAGCCAAAAGGGAATAATAATAATAACATGATTAGGGGTGACATGCACAGGGTCAGCATACAAAGTGTCAGCACGCATAAGCACATGTAGGACGAATCACAGGGACCAACTAAATACTATCATAAATAGGCACAGTTATAAGTTCTTTTTAAATGTGGTCAAGTTGGGGAATTGTGTGAGGAAAGTCAGTAGTGAGTTTCAGGCTTTGGGAGCATACGAACTAAATGTACGGTCTCGAAAGGATTTGAGGTTTGTAGGAGATATTGGTAACACGTTGGATTCTAAAAAGCGGGTGACACTATGCTTGGCCTGATGGGGGAGTAGATCTGAGAGATAAGATGCAGCCAAAGATTGAAATCACGTAAAAGTGCGCCACAAAACCTTAAATTTTGAAACCATGAACCGAAACCTCTTCGTAGGCATATATACTAGGAAACAAACAACGGCTGCGAAGCTAAAACTATCACGAAAAAGCAATATTTCATAAGAGATTGGATATCAAAATTTCGACCACTGCATGATAACAAAAGTATGCTGTTAAAAAAAAGATTTTATTACTAAACTTTATTGAAATAATGAATTCATTCAAAAAATAATACACAATTTAACTGACGTAGTAATCATAGTCGTGGTCTTCAGTTATTTTATTTTGTAATGTTGAGAAAAAAATTAAATTCAATTTTTATTGACGTATTATCTCAATTCTGTCGGGCTTTTTTAGATAAGGATACCACGTCCAAGTTGGTCCATGCATTCGTGACATCCCGTCTCGACTTCTGCAACTCACTGCTCGCTGGCCTACCGGCATGTGCGATCAGGCGATTGCAGCTGGTGCAAAACTCTGCAGCTAGGCTTGTCTGTCGTGAGCGTCGCAGTTGCCACATTACTCCACTTCTCACCAACCTGCACTGGCCACCAGTCAAGCAACGGATTGACTTCAAGATTTTGTCGCTCACTTTTAGGTCCCTTCATTCTATGGCTCCAGCTTATCTGTCAGATATACTACCCCATCCGGCCAAGCATCGTACCACCCGCTTTTCGGAATCCAACAGTCTAGAAATACCCAGTACAAACCTCAAATCCTTTGGAGACCGTGCATTTAGTTCGTATGCTCCCAAAGCCTGGATCTCCCTCCCGACCTGCGTCAAAACATCCCCTGACCTGACCTGACCACATTTAAAAAGAACTTGAAAATACACCTATTTAGGACAGCATTTAGTGGGTCCCTGTGATTCCTCCTTGATTTGCTTATGCGTGCTGACACTGTGCATGCTGCCACTAATCACATTTGCATGCTGACCCTGTGCACGTCACCCCTAACCATGTTATTCATTTTGTTTGTTTGTCAAGCATGATTTTACTCACCATTCAATTGCATTTCCATTTGCAGCAAATGTAAAGCGCCTAGAGAGAGATTGAGTTCTCTGAGGGCGCTTTATCAAGTGCGTTATTATTATTATTGTCATTATTATACTAAACTAACGTAAATTTATAATAAGAACGATTTCTTAATTTTATGGATTTATTTTTTTTTAATTTGGAGACTTAGAATTTTGAATTTTAAATTTTTAAAAAAATACGTATTATTTATATTTTCCGATTTTAATTTTCCACGACGAATCGTCCATTGACGAATTTTTTGGATTTGTGTTCGTAATTTTCCAAGCCGCATCCTTCAAAACGGATAGCCCTGTTACCGGGAGAAGGAGTTGCCGGAGGATAAGGAGTGAATAGGAAGAAGTTTTTTCCCATTATTTTGTTGACGGGCTAAATGACTAGTTACATTGTAAATGTGGTTTGGTGTCTTTCCTGAACATTTGTTTTGTGATTCTATTTGTTTAATGTGTTCCTACGATGCGTTTCATATACTTCAGCCTTGCCGGTTTTTGCCCAGCGGTTCAAGTGCTCGCACCGGCTGGCCGAGGTCGTGGGCACGAGCCCCGTGGCATAGATAAACCATCTGAATAGTGGTCTAGTTGTATTACGGTGCAATGCAATGGAATTATATTTGTATTTTTTTGTTTTTCTACAGTAAAAAAGTTCGATCTCTGGTCTCAGCTCCATTCGTTGAAACGCTTCAAACGTAACGTCTCAAATGTCAGAACGTCTCACCGAGGTCAAGGTGTGAAATGAGTGCACTTATGTTCGCTCTGACATTCGACGCAGTTTTACTTCACTGTCATATTACTGACATTGAGTTACCACACATTAACCCTAATTACTATTCCTAAAAAGCAAAATCAAAGCGAAGCTACATGTATCTGAAAGTTAAACCTCAAGCGTCGTGTCTTCAACCCTGAACGTACTGACGAATTCTTCTTCATCCAACGCAGCGACGAGGCCCTGAGTTCAGCGCACAATAAAACTACAGCACTTTCGAGAGGTTGAATCTCAAGGGGCATGTCGATGCCAAGCACAAGAACACGTACAGAGATAGCATGGCTAGTGAGCTGAAGACTGGCGCTGCTCGCTTGCCTGATTGAAGAACATAAGATGACGTTATGTAAGAATAAGTTTTACACTAAGCACACTAACAATCACCTTTCTGTTGCTGAAAACACATCATCAGAAGCTGATGATGTGTTTTCAGCAACAGCTATCTCTCTCTCTCTGTCTCCCTGTCTCTCTGTCTCTCTCTCTCTCTCTCTCTCTCTCTCTCTCTCTCTCTCTCTCTCTCTCTCTCTCTCTCTCTCTCTCTCTCTCTCTCTCTCTCTATAATAACATGCTACATTGTGTTTTTCTTTAATTGTAGTGTATTTTTAAATAAAGCAAGTTTCCTTGGTGACCTTTTTTCTTCTAGCCTAATGTATTTTCTTGACCTCCTGGAATAATTCCCAAATCGTTTGCATGCCCCTGGGTTTGAGAGTGATTATTGCTTTGCTAAGACTTCTATAATTTTCTTCCATCTTGTCAGTAAACGACTTCACTACCTTCTTGGCCGCTGAGGTGAATTAGCCCCTCTACTGCGATATGAACTATGGCCCGAAACCGCGGTACTTAAGAGCCGAAAACGTGTAAAAGAAATGTCACTGCCATTAGCACAACAACTAAATGGTCTAAAGGGTCTGAGATGAAATATATGCGGATTTCAGAAGAAAGCAGAGAAAGAGATGCACACAAGCTGCTTCAAATTTAGTACCGAGTCAATTTCTCCAAAGCCGCTGGTAGATGGCAACTTAGTCGAGGTCGGCCTTATCAGCTCCTTCAAAACCACCCAGCATTTGTTCGGCAGCGTTGCTTTCTGTTGGCCCACATTCCTGTGTAAGATCGTGGCCGAACTCTCACCCTCGTCTTTTAAGCGACCTGCAGGTGAAACAGCGAGCCTTGTACTGGCGCAAGCCCCTGCAAACAACTAGAAGGGCAGCTTTCAATCGGCTTACGTGTGCTATGTGTGTGCGTGTGCGTGTGCGTGCGCGCGTCCATAAGTGTGCCTAAGCTTCTCTATTAAAATCTAGTGAAAAATTGACCCCCTTACAAAATAATAATAATAATAATTCATTTGATAAAGTGCCCTCAGAGAACTCAATCTCTTTCTAGGCACATTACATTTGCTGCAAAGAGAAATGCAATTCAATGGTGAGTAGTATCATGCTCTTTTATCAACCAACACTCACGAATATTCAAAAGGAAGTCATGCTAAAATAGCCAGGATAACTTCTTGGGATGATGCTGGTAAAATAGTTAAAACTCCTTATCTTTCATGTGAAGTAAAATTAATTTTCCTGTTAGTTATGTACGCCTCAAAATATATAAAATGTTTATTCTGCAATTTACTTTTTTTAATTAAGAGTGAAATAAATTTGAAATTTGCATTTCCTTAAAAGCTGTAGATAGGGCTAGGCCAAAAGTTTGCTGTCCTGTCGACATTTATATTTCTGAACTAAATGTATTTTTGTTTATGTAACCAACTATTAACCCTGAAGTAATTAAAATATAACAAGTTTTCATGTATACATATATATATATATATATATATATATATATATATATATATATATATATATATATATATATATATATATATATATATATATATATATATATATATATATATATATATATATATATATATATATATATATATATATATATATATATCAGATTTGATCGCCTCTTTTTTATAGCAACAGAGGAGCCTTTACGGCTATTACCACAGCTTGCAGTGGCAACAAAGAAAGGATCGCCTACCGCAGGATTCAAACCCACGACCTCCGAACCGATGTCATGAAAAACAACCGCCTTAGCTAGTTTTCCATCATAAAATGGCGAATGCGGAAGAGTATTGTACGCCTTTACCTTAATTTCCTTCCACGGCCTAAATTTAGTTGCAAGCAAGGTATCACACTTAGACAGCACACAAAAGTACTCAAGATGACATTCACGGCAGCTGGCTTGTAGGATCCTTTGTAAGTAACATCAGCACTATCATGCAAAGGTATGCCGTCGAAGCAAACAGAAAAATAGATACTAATTGATAAAAAATATTATTCACTTGTATAGCACCCCAAAATAACTTAATCTATATTCAGATGCTTCACATATGCCACGAGGCTCAAGCTCACGACCTCAGCATGACCTTGGTCCGGCGAGCACCTTAACCAACGGAATATGGGCTATAGTAGAGGACTATGTCGCTCTTTCCTTGAGTGACAGCGCTCCTTTTCCAAACTTGCAAGCATGGAGAGGCACGCTGTGAGGCAGCAGACGAGTAGCTAGCGTTCTAATCGAAGGGCGAGGCTCGACGATGCTTTTCCTGTCAGATGGACGGCAAGACCGGCAGGAAATGACAGATTCTAGCACTCAATCAGAACGTGCATTCAATGTGCAGCAATCGGTTGTTGCTCACATCGAGTGGAAGTGTGACATGATTTCGTCGCTAGTGACTGCTGGGGACCGTCGTAGAAATAGGGTGCAGTCCAGGTTACTGGCTCGCTATGGTTGGGAGCCATTGGGAGTGGGGGGGGGAGGGGGGACCAATGCCTCACCTTCTCAAGGCTCAGCAACTGGGCTGCAGAATGTCCTTCCAAAGGGTCCTAGATGCTTACCATGATAAATTCAGAAAGAATGTAAGAGTGTACTCGGATTATCCCGGGAAGTGTTTTTATAAGGACGTGCTGGAATTTAAAAGCCATTGCTGTCGAAAATAGTAGTATAAGAACGTGAAAGGCGATTTTACGAGCCTTTGACTCGTGAAAGTAATTTATAGTTCAACAGGGAAACTAAAAAACGACTACCTTCTGCATCTTTCTTAGTCATTTTTTGAAACTCGTATATTCGTATTGGTTTATGTTAACTTACAATCTTTTGCAAAGCATATGTACCGAAAACGTGAATGCATAATTTTTCTCATTGGAAACGGGTAGATTTCAATTTTCATTGACCTGGTCAAGTAAAAAGGAAACGTGTAGGAAAAGATGGCAGTCTTTAAGCCATATACAATTGGAAAATAACGCATACTATCGAGGAAAGAATTGTTGCTAAAAATGCGGTTAAATTCAATGCAGGCTCAGATGTTCAAAAGACCGCTGACTTCAAATCGGCCAAATATTCAAGAATACGGGTCCGCTTTGCTTCCGTTACTTTCTTCCGGCCGATTTCGCTGCAGCTGTATCGATCTGTGAAACAATGCCGACCAGGTCCCCTAAATTAGTTCTACAACGTCTGGATTACAGATTAATCAGTACTGTGAGGTCTCTATTGAAACCACGATTAAGACGCCGATCTCTTATAGGTACACATAAGGTTATTCAAAGGTACTATCAGCCAGCATTTTGGCGTCTGAGATGGTGGGCGTGACCACCTGACAAACCTCTTTACCTTCTTGTGAATTGGCTGCCTATATAAATCGCAAGGCCCTGCCGCTTATTTAGTTTACTCCTGTTTATGCTTATGGTCATTTTATGTCGGCGTTTTCAAAAGACACGCCTCTAGGACAGTATTACGCAAAATTGTGCAGTGTGCACATCAAGTTCTGCATAGTTAAATAAGAAAAACTTGCTCCGATAAGTGGATATCATATAATAGTCACCTGTCTTTCCTCTGTCAGGAAGTTTTTCCAACACAACTCGAGTATTTCTGTTATTGTTAGGCTTGTCGACAACATTTCTTGTGATCTTTTGCGAATGCAAGCCACCAGAACTTTGGTTTCTCACGATTCCTCTCTGCAAGTGCACCAAACAAAACTGGAAGTAAGCATAGCATGGCCTAACGTACTGGAGCTGCATCGGCAGCTAGCATTGGAAAAACCCAAAGCCGTGAGACTCATGAAAATTAAAATTATTCATTCAATTAATGAAAAGGATGCTTAATTAAGGACATGCAGCCTGAAAAGCATGCAGGTTAAACATTAGATAGCAATTTCGAATGGTTCTAATGTGCTGCTTAGTAGCGATGGCAGCTGGACTAGGGTTATTGAAGCGCATAAAATCAGACGTTTCTCCTTTGAGGCGTTGCCATGAGATATTGGTAGCAACGGAACCATGCTTAAATATTATCAGACTATCTGATTGCATTGCTTGTCAGGTGGTGAGCGACGAAAAATTAGGGCTCAAAATTGGCAACTGCGTCATAAGCTGGAGATTGCTTCAGGACCCAAAAAAGGACGTTCTTTTTGTTCGGTTCTAATATCCTTTAATAATGTAAATTAAGCAGA